>JAODAL010056918.1:0-22995 GCA_025379985.1 Phyllomedusa bahiana
TTTCTAATTTCTTAAATTTCTGCTGCCGCCTCGTTCTCTTTTTCTTACATTTGTGTTGCGGCTTCGTTCTCTATTTCTTCCATTTCTGCTGCCGCCCTGTTCTCTATTTCTTCAATTTCTGCTGCCGCCCCGATCTCTGTCTCTTACATTTGTGCTGCGGCCCAGTTCTCTATTTCTTACATATCTGCTGCCGCCTCGTTCTCTGTTTCTTCCATTTCTGCTGCTGCCTCGTTCTCTGTTTCTTACATTTCTGTTGCTGCCTCGTTCTCTGTTTCTTACATGTGTGCTGTGGCTTAGTTCTCTGTTTCTTACATTTCTGCTGCGGCCCCGTTCTCTATTTCTTACATTTCTGCTGCCGCCCCGATCTCTGATTCTTACATTTCTGCTGCCGCCGGGTTCTCTATTTCTTACATTTCTGCTGCCACCTCGTTCTCGATTTCTTCCATTTCCACTGCCGCCCAGCTCACTATTTCTTACATTTCCACTGCCACGCCGTTCTCCGTTTCTTACATTTCTGCTGCTGCCCCATTCTCTGTTTCTAACATTTCTGCTGCCGCGCCATTCTCTTTTTCTTATGTTTCTGCTGCCGTCTCGTTCTCTGTTTCTTACATTTCTGCTTCGGCCCCGTTCTCTGTTTCTTACATTTCTGCTGCCGCCTCGTTCTCTTTTTCTTACATTTCTGCTTCTGCCCCTTTCTCTGTTTCTAACATTTCTGCTGCCGCCCCATTCTCTATTTCTTACATTACTGCTGCGACCCAGTTCTCTATTTCTTACATTTGTGCTGTGGACTCATTCTCTGTCTCTTATATTTCTGCTGCCGCCCCGTTCTCTGTTTCTTATATTTCCACTGCCGCCCTTTTCTGTTTCTTTCCTTTGCACTGCCGCCCCATTTTCTATTTCTTATATTACTGCTGCCGCCCCGTTCTCTGTTTCTTACATTTCTGCTGCCGCCTCGTTCTCTGTTTCTTACATTTGTGTTGCGGCTTCGTTCTCTGTTTCTTACATTTCTGCTGCGGCATTGTTCTCTTTTTCTTACATTTCTGCTGCCGCCCCATTCTCTGTTTCTTATATTTTCTGCTGCCGCCCCATTCTCTGTTTCTTATATTTTCTGCTGCCGCCGCGTTCTCTATTGCTTACAAATCTGCTGCCGCCCCGTTCTCTATTTCATCCATTTCTGCTACCACCTCGTTCTCTTTTTCTTACATTTCCGCTGCTGCCCCGTTCTCTGTTTCTTACATTTCTGCTGCCGCCCCTTTCTGTTTCTTCCATTTGATCTGCCGCCCCATTCTCTATGTCTTTTATTTCTGCTGCCGCCCCGTTCTCTATTTCTTACATTTGTGCTGCCACCCCGTTCTCCATTTCTTCCATTTCTGCTGCCGCCCCCATCTCTGTCTCTTACATTTGTGCTGCCGCCCCCATCTCTGTCTCTTACATTTGTGCTGCGGCCCAGTTTTCTATTTCTTACATGTCTGCTGTCGCCTCATTCTCTGTTTCTTCCATTTCTGCTGCTGCCTCACTCTCTGTTTCTTACATTTCTGCTGCCGCCTCGTTCTCTGTTTGTTACATTTCTGCTGCGGCCCGGATCTCTGATTCTTACATTTCTGCTGCCGCCTGGTTCTCTATTTCTTACATTTCTTCTGCCTCCACGTTCCCTCTTTCTTATATTTCTGCTGCTGCCCCGTTCTCTATTTCTTACATTTCTGCTGCCACCCCGATCCCTGTTTCTTATATTACTGCTGCTGCCCCTTTCTCTGTTTCTTACATTTCTGCTGCCGCCCCGTTCTCTATTTCTTATGTTCCTGCTGCCGCCCCGTTCTCTATTTCTTACAAATCTGCTGCCGCCTCATTCTCTGTTTCTTACATTTGTGCTGTGGCCTCGTTCACTATTTCTTATTTCTGCTGCCGCCTCGTTCTCTTTTTCTTACATTTTCGCTGCCGCCCCATTCTCTGTTTCTTACATTTCCGCTGCCGCCCCTTCTGTTTCTTCCATTGTACTGCCCCCCCCGTTCTCTATTTCTTACATTTGTGCTGCCACCCCGTTCTCTATTTCTTATATTTCTGCTGCGGCCTCGTTCTGTTTCTTACATTTCTGCTGCCCCTTTGTTCTCGGTTTCTTACATTTCTGCTGCCCCCTCATTCTCTGTTTCTTACATTTCTGCTGCCGCCTCATTCTCTGTTTCTTGCATTTCTGCTGCGGCCCCGTTCTCTATTTCTTACATTTCTGCTGCCGCCTCGTTCTCTATCTCCTCCATTTCCGCTACCGCCCCGTTATCTATTTCGTACATTATCGCTGCCACCCCGTTCTCTGTTTCTTACATTTCTGTTGCGGCCCCGTTCTCTGTTTCTTACATTTCTGCTGCCGCCCCATTCTCTATTTCTTTCTTTTCTGCTGCCGCCTAGTTCTCTTTGACCTACATTCCTGCTGCGGCCCCGTTCTCTGTTTCTTACATCAGTGCTGCAGCCCCGTTCTCTGTTTCTGACATATGTGCTGGGGCCCCATCCTCTGTTTCTTACATTTGTGCTGCGGCCCCGTTCTCTATTTCTTACATATCTGCTGCCGCCTCGTTCTCTGTTTCTTCCATTTCTGCTGCCGCCTCGTTCTCTGTTGCTTACATTTATGGTGTTGCCCCGTTCTCTGTTTCTTACATTTCTGCTGCAGCCCCCTTCTCTATTTCATACATTTCTGCTGCCGTCTTGTTCTCTGTTTCTTACATTTCTGCTTCGGCCCCGTTCTCTGTTTCTTACATTTCTGCTGCCGCCTCGTTCTCTGTTTCTTCCATTTCTGCTGCCGCCTCGTTCTCTGTTGCTTACATTTATGGTGTGGCCCCGTTCTCTGTTTCTTACATTTCTGCTGCAGACCCCTTTCTCTATTTCATACATTTCTGCTGCCGCCTCGTTCTCTGTTTCTTATATTTCTGCTTCGGCCCCGTTCTCTGTTTCTTACATTTCTGCTGCCGCCCCGTTCTCTGTTTCTTACATTTCTGCTGCTGCCCCGTTCTCTCTTTCTTACATTTCTGCTGCCGCCTCCTTCTCTGTTTCTTACATTTCTGCTGTGCGTCGTTCTCGTTTTCTTACATTTCTTCTGCTGCCTCGTTCTCTGTTTCTTTCATTTCTGCTGCGGCCCCGTTCTCTGTTTCTTAAATTTCTGCTACCACCCCATTCTCTATTTCTTACATTTCAGCTGTGGCCCTGTTCTCTATTTCTTACATTTCTGCTTCCGCCCCTTTCTCTGTTTCTAACATTTCTGCTGCCACCCCATTCTCTATTTCTTACATTTCTGCTGCGACCCAGTTATCTGTTTCTTACATTTGTGCTGTGGTCTCGTTCTCTGTCTCTTATATTTCTGCTGCCGCCCTGTTCTCTATTTCTTACATTTCCGATGCCACCCCTTTCTGTTTCTTTCATTTGTACTGCCGCCCCATTTTCTATTTCTTATCTCTCTGCTGCAGCCCCGTTCTCTTTTTCTTCCATTTCTGCTGCCGCCTCGTTCTCTGTTTCTTAAATTTGTGTTGCGGCTTCGTTCTCTATTTCTTCCATTTCTGCTGCTGCCCCGTTCTCTGTTTCTTTCACATCTGCTGCCGCCTCGTTCTCTATTTCTTCCATTTCTGCTGCCGCCTCGTTCTCTGTTTCTTACATTTCTGCTGCGGCGTCGTTCTCTGTTTCTTACATTTCTGCTGCGGCGTCGTTCTCTATTTCTTACATTTCTGCTGCGGCGTCGTTCTCTATTTCTTACCTTTCTGCTGCCGCCCCGTTCCCTATTTCTTACATTTCTGCTGCGGCCCCTTTCACTATTTCTTACATTTCTGCTGCCGCCCCATTCTCTATTTCTTACATTTCAGCTGCCGCCTTGTTCTCTGTTTCTTACATTTCTGCTTTGGCCCCGTTCTCTGTTTCTTACATTTCTGCTGCCGCCTCGTTCTCTGTTTCTTACATTTCTGCTACCACCCCGTTCTCTCTTTCTTACATTTCTGCTGCCGCCTCGTTCTCTGTTTCTTACATTTCTGCTGCGACGTCGTTCTCTGTTTCTTCCATTTTTGCTGCTGCCTCGTTCTCTGTTTCTTACAATTGTGCTGTGGCCTCGTTCTCTGATTCTTACATTTCTGCTGCCGCCCGCTTCTCTATTTCTTACATTTCTGCTGCGGCCCTGTTCTCTATTTCTTACATTTCTGCTTCCGCCCCTTTCTCTGTTTCTAACATTTCTGCTGCCGCCTCATTCTCTATTTCTTACATTTCTGCTGCGACCCATTTCTCTGCTTCTTACATTTGTGCTGTGGCATCGTTCTCTGTCTCTTATATTTCTGCTGCCGCCCCATTCTCTGTTTCTTACATTTCCGCTGCCGCCCCTTTCTGTTTCTTTCATTGTACTGCTGCCCGATTTTCTATTTCTTAAATTTCTGCTGCCGCCCCATTCTCTATTTCTTCCATTTCGGCTGCCGCCTCGTTCTCTGTTTCTTCCATTTGTGTTGCAGCTTCGTTCTCTATTCCTTCCATTTCTGCTGCTGCCCCGTTCTCTGTTTCTTTCACATCTGCTGCCGCCTCGTTCTCTATTTCTTCCATTTCTGCTGCCGCCTCGTTCTCCATTTCTTACATTTCTGCTGCAGCGTCGTTCTCTGTTTCTTACATTTCTGCTGCGGCGTCGGTCTCTATTTCTTACATTTCTGCTGCGGCGTCGTTCTCTATTTCTTACCTTTCTGCTGCCGCCCCGTTTTCCCCATTTCTTACATTCTGCTGCGGCCCTTTTACTATTTCTTTACATTTCTGCTGCCGCCCGATTCTCTATTTCTTACATTTCTGCTGCCGCCCCATTCTCTATTTCTTACATTTCCGCTGCCACCCCGTTCTCTACTTCTTACATTTCTGCTGCTGCCCCGATCTCTGATATTCACATTTCTGCTGTGGCCTCACTCTCTGTTTCTTACATTTGTGCTGCGTCCCCATTCTCTGTTTTTTCCATTTCTGTGGCCGTCTCGTTCTCTGTTTCTAACATTTCTGCTGACGCCCCATTTTCTATTTCGTACATCTCCGCTGCCGCCCCGTTCTCTATTTCTTCTATTTCTGCTGCCGCCTCGTTTTCTGTTTCTTACATTTGTGCTGCGGCCCCGTTCTCTTTTTCTTCCAATTCTGCTGCGGCCTCTCTGTTTCTTGAATTTCTGCTGCCTCCTCTTTCTCTATTTCATACATTTCTACTGCAGCCCCGTTCTCTATTTCTTACATTTCTGCTGCGGCCTCATTCTATGTTTCTTACATTTCTGCTGCCGTCCCGTTCTCTTTCTTACATTTCTGCTGCAAACCATTCTCTATTTCTTACATTTCTGCTTCAGCCTAGTTCTCTGTTTTTACATTTCTGCTGCGGCCACGTTCTTTGTTTCTTACATTTCTGCTAGCGTCTCGTTCTCTGTTTCTTACATTTCTGCTGTGGCCCCATTCTCTGATTCTTACATTTCTGCTGCGTCACCCGTTCTCTGTTTCTTCCATTTCTGCTGCGGCCCCGTTCTCTGTTTCTTCCATTTCTGCTGCCGCCTCGATCTCTTTTTCTTCCTTTTCTGCTGCCGCCTCTTTCTCTATTTCTTACCTTTCTGCTGCCACCCCGTTCTCTGTTTCTTATATATATGCTGCCGCCTCGTTCCCTATTTCTTACATTTATGTTTCCGCTTTGTTCTCTGTTTCTTACATTTGTGCTGCTGCCTCGTTCTCCATTTCTTATATTTCCGCTGCCGCCCCGTGCTCTGTTTCTTCTATTTCTGATGCTGCCCTTTTCTCTGTTTCTTACATTTCTGCTGCAGCCCCCTTCTCTGATTCTTACATTTCTGCTGCTGCCTCGTTTTCTGTTTCTTACATTTCTGCTGCCGCCTCTTTCTCTATTTCATACATTTATGCTGCCACCCCGTTCTCTATTTCTTACATTTCTGCTGCGGTCTCGTTCTATGCTTCTTACATTTCTGCTGCCGTCCCGTTCTCTATTTCTTACAGTTCTGCTGCCGCCCCGTTCTCTATTTCTTCCATTTCTGCTGCCGCCCCGATCTCTATTTCTTACATTTCCGCTGCCGCCCCGTTCTCTGTTTCATCCATTTCTGCTGCGGCCCCGTTCTCTGTTTCTTACATTAGTGCTGCGGCCCCGTTCTCTGTTTCTTACATTAGTGCTGCGGCCCCGTTCTCTGTTTCTTTCATATCTGCTGTCGCCTTGTTCTCTGTTTCTTCCATTTCTGCTGCCGCCTCTTTCTCTGTTTCTTACATTTCCGCTGCGGCCTCATTCTCTGTTTCTTATGTTTCTGCTGCCGTCCAGTTCTCTATTTCTTACATTTCTGCTGCGGCCCCGTTCTCTATTTCTTCCATTTCTACTGCCACCTCGTTCTCTGTTTCTTCCATTTATGCTGCAGCCCCCTTCTCTATTTCATACATTTCTGCTGCCGCCTTGTTCTCTGTATCTTACATTTCTGCTTCGGCCGCGTTCTCTGTTTCTTACATTTCTGCTGCCGCCTCGTTCTCTGTTTCTTACATTTCTGCTGCGGCCCCATTCTCTTTTTCTTACATTTTTGCTGCAGACCCCTTTCTCTATTTCATACATTTCTGCTGCCGTCTTGTTCTCTGTTTCTTACATTTCTGCTGCCGCCCTGTTCTATGTTTCTTACATTTCTGCTGCCACCTCGTTTTCTGTTTCTTACATTTGCGCTGAGGCCCCGTTCTCTGTTTCTTACATTTCTGCTGCCGCCCAATTCCCTATTTCTTACATTTCTGCTGCGGCCCTGTTCTCTGTTTCTTACATTTCTGCTGCTGCCCTGTTCTCTGTTTCTTACATTTCTGCTGCCGCCCCATACTCTATTTCTTACATTTCTGCTGCGACCCAGTTCTCTGTTTCTTACATTTCTGCTGCCGCCCCTTTCTGTTTCTTTCATTTGTACTGCCGCCCCATTTTCAATTTCTTATATTTCTGCTGCCACCCCATTCTCAATTTCTTACATTTCTGCTGCCGCGTCGTTCGCTGTTTCTTACATTTGTGTTGCAGCTTCATTCTCTATTCCTTCCATTTCTGCTGCCGCCCCGTTCTCTATTTCTTCCATTTCTGCTGCCGCCTCATTCTCTATTTCTTCCATTTCTGCTGCCGCCTCATTCTCTATTTCTTCCATTTCTGCTGCCGCCCCTATCTCTGTCTCTTACATTTGTGAGGCGGCCCAGTTCTCTATTTCTTACATGTCTGCTGCCGCCTCATTCTCTGTTTCTCACATTTCTGCTCCGGCCCTGTTCTCTGTTTCTTACATTTCTGCTGCTGTCTCGTTCTCTGTTTCTTAGATTTCTGCTGCGGCGTCATACTCTGTTTCTTACATTTCTTCTGCTGCCTCGTTCTCTGTTTTTTACATTTCTGCTGCGGCGTCGTTCTCTGTTTCTTACATTTCTTCTGCTGCCTCATTCTCTGTTTCTTACATTTGCGCTGCGGCCCCGTTCTCTGTTTCTTACATTTCTGCTGCGGCCCCATTCTCTATTTGTTATATTTCTGCTGCGGCCTGGTTCTCTATTTCTCACATTTCTGCTTCCGCCCCTTTCTCTGTTTCTAACATTTCTGCTGCCGCCCCATTCTCTGTTTCTTACATTTCCGCTGCGACCCAGTTCTCTGTTTCTTACATTTCCGCTGCCGCCCCATTCTGTTTCTTACATTTGTACTGCCGCCCCATTTTCTATTTCTTACATTTCTGCTGCCGCCTCGTTCTCTGTTTCTTACATTTGTGTTGCGGCTTCGTTCTCTATTTCTTACATTTCTGCTGCCGCCCCGTTCTCTATTTCTTCCATTTCTGCTGCCGCCTCATTCTCGATTTCTTCCATTTCTGCTGCCGCCCCGATCTCTGTCTCTTACATTTGTGAGGCGGCCCAGTTCTCTATTTCTTACATGTCTGCTGCCGCCTCCTTCTCTGTTTCTTACATTTCTGCTGCGGCCTTGTTCTCTGTTTCTTACATTTGTGCTTTGGCCTCGGAACCATCGGACCTCTAAGCCTTGATGAAGCCAGGTTAGCTGGCGAAACATATCGGCGAGGTCAGATATGACGTTTTAAATTGTGATTTCTCACCTCTGTCTACAAGTGTCACCTGCTGCAGGGGTGTCACAACTGGGCCTTATTTTTTTCTGTGTCCATGAGATTGGACACTGCCCAGTGTAGGGTTGGGATCCCTTACTGGAGTTGTAATTTGCTATAGATATAAGGCCTCCTGTTAATAGGTGGTGCTCCACCAGACTTGATAATAGAAAGGGAGTTATTCCCTCTTTCAAAAGCAAAAAGGGTTAAATGATGAGGTTAGAGATCAGCTTTTTAAATAGTGTGTACAGTGTCGGACTGGGGGGTCTGGGGCCCACAGGGGAGCTGATCTTGGGGGGCCCACCCTACTGTACATGAAAATATTACCGGCCTCTCGGACATAAATGCGCCCATTTTACCACATAATACAGTGTGCAAAAAAAAAACTGTAATGTGTAGTAAAAATAGCAAGTTAGTCACACATATGTCACAGTCTTTGCATATCATAGACAAGGCTAAAATAGCTCCATCATATCCCCCTCCACCCGCATACAATATCCCCCTCCACCCACATACAATATCCCCCCTCCACCCACATACAATATCTCCCTCCACCCACATACAATATCTCCCTCCACCCACATACAATATCCCCCTCCACCCACATACAATATCCCCCTCCACGTTTCCCTTGGTCACGCACCTCACCACCTTCTAAAATAAACACCAGCAAGAAAGTAAAAGTCTAACTCCTATCACAGGGTCAATCAGGGACACATGTACGCTGGCATTATACCGGCGCCAATATAACCTACAACACCGCCATATAGAGACCACATAGAGGTCAGACACCAGCTCAGGTATAACCTACAACACCGCCATATAGAGACCACATAGAGGTCAGACACCAGCTCAGGTATAACCTACAACACCGCCATATAGAGACCACATAGAGGTCAGACACCAGCTCAGGTCACCATCACATTACAGTGAATACAGCACTGATCCAATATAGAAGTAAAATAACCCCTGAAATCAGGGACTCACCGGAGACGTCCTATCTGATGAGTGGTTCTCTTCTTTCATGAGTCATTCTTATTCCTTTTTCCTCTGCATCCGTTCCATACCGCCATGAGGACTTGTCCCGGCAACAGCTCATCCCTGCAGAAATTACACACAAATATTTTAGAATCCCCAATTTTCCAGCACCTCTTTATCTATTCCCACCTCTGTACAAACTTCCTGGGTGGGAGAGCGTGTACAAGCCATAACTTAGAGGCCTAGTATCCTAAGGGGTTGGAAGGTGGGGAGAGGACTAAGTCCCTGGAGATAATGCTACAACTATGGGCTGCTGCCCTCTCAATTATATAACCAGGTAGGTAGATAAGTCCCTAGGTAGGTAGGCAAGGCCCCAGACTGTAGGTATGTGGTTTCTCCCAGTTAGGTAAGCTGTAGGTAGTTAGGGTACCCTTTATATAGGCTGCAAGCAGTTAGGGACCCCCTTTAGGTAGTATACAGGCAGTTAGGGCTTCCATGAAGTAGTATACAGGCAGTTAAGGCCACTTTTAGGTAGTTCGCAGGCAGTTAGGGGTCTCCTTTAGGCAGTATACAGGTAGTTAGGGGCCTCCTTTAGCTAGTGTGCAGGTAGTCAGGGCCCCTTTAGTATTTAGGTAGTCAGGGCCCCCTTTGTAGTCAGGGCCCCCCCTGTAGGTAGTCAAAGCGTCCCTTTAGGTAGCCAGGGCCCCATTGTAGTCAGGGCCCCCCTTTGTAGTCAGGGCCCCCCTTTGTAGTCAGGGCCCCCTTTGTAGTCAGGGGCCCCCTTTAGGTAGCCAGGGGTCCCCTTTAGGTAGCCCGGGCCCCCTTGTAGCCAGGGCTCCCCTTTAGGTAGCCAGGGACCCGCTTGTAGTCAGGGGCCCCCTTTGTAGCCAGGGACCCCTTGTAGTGAGGGCCCCTTTTGTAGTCAGGGCCCCCCTTTTAGCCCGGGCCCCCCTTGTAGCCCGGGACCCCTTTGTTGCCAGGGTCCCCTTTTTTGCCAGTGCCCCCCCTTGTAGTCAGGGTCCCCCTTGTAGCCAGGGACCCCCTGTAGTCAGGCCCCCCCTTGTAGCCAGGGGCCCCCTTTATAGCCAGGGGCCCCCTTTATAGCCAGGGACCCCCCTTTATAGTCAGGTCCTCCCTTGTAGTCAGGTCCCCCCTTGTAGCCAGGGGCCCCCTTGTAGTCAGGGCCCCCTTGTAGTCAGGGACCCCCTTTATAGCCAGGGACCCCCCTTGTAGCCAGGGACCCCCCTTGTAGTCAGGGACCCCCTTGTAGCCAGGGACCCCCTTTATAGCCAGGGCCCCCCTTGTAGCCAGGGACCCCCCTTGCAGTCAGGACCCCCCTTTACAGCCAGGGCCCCCCTTTAGTCAGGGCCCCCCTTGTAGCCAGGGACCCCCTTTATAGCCAGGGACTCCCTTGAAGCCAGGGACCTCCTTTATAGCCAGGGACCGCCTTGTAGCCAGGGACCGCCTTGTAGCCAGGGACCCCCTTTAGTCAGGGCCCCCCTTGTAGCCAGGGACCCCCTTTAGTCAGGGCCCCCTTGTAGCCAGGGACCCCCTTTAGTCAGGGCCCCCCTTGTAGCCAGGACCCCCTTGTAGATAGTTAAAAAACAAAAAACAACAAACAGCCACTTACCTGGCTCGGGCTCCTGCCCGGCCGTCCGTCTCCCGCCTACGTCTTCACCTCCGGGGGAAAAATCACGGAGCCAGCGCTGGTGGCCTGTGCTCCGCTACACCGCGCACCCCGGGAGTCGGGGACATTAGTCCCCAATCCGGGTCCCCGGGGGGGGGGGGGGGGGGGGGGGGGGGGGGGGGGGGGGGGGGGGGGGGGTTGGGACCGGGCAGGGCGGACGGGCCCCGGGGGCGACGGCACTGCTCGGGGCCCCCAGCTCTCGGGGGCCCACCGGGGGACCCCCGGCCCCCCGGGCCCCAGTCGACCCTTGGTGTGTAAGGGGAAAGGTTTAAAATTATAATAAAAGTTACGTTTTATGTTTAAAATAGAGAACTGTGGGTTTAATTTGCCTAGCAAAAAGTAAATATGAAAACCTGTGGCCTACCCCTTTTTTCCCACCCCAAATGTCATTTGCCACTGTCTCCTCACTGCTGCTGTGGCTGCTGCCTAACCCCCAAAGTGTATTGTGCCATCTGGGGCCACCCCTTTTTTTGCCACCTCCAATGTCATTGTGCCACGTCTGACCTCATGTGCGCTGTGGCTGCCCCCCGTCACCCCCACTGTTCATTGGGGCCCCCGTGCCTACTCCTGTTTTTGCCACCTCCAAATGTCCATTGGCCACTCTCTGACCTCATGCGCGGGGCGCCGCCGTCACCTCCAACCTTTCCCCAATGTTGCCACCTACTCTAGCTTTTTTTTTTCCCGCTTTCGCTGGATACTTTATCACCAACATTCCGCTTCAGTTTTTTGGGTTTGTTTTGCCCTCTTAAATGCCCAGGGGAATTTTTTTAGTAAACGATTCTAAGAGCCCGCATTTTTCTGCATGTCAAAATAAAAAACAACATTTATGAAGACCAAACCCAAACTTTCTGCATATTTAAGCATGGCACAACGTTCTACAGCACCCTGCAGGGGTCTTTCACCGAAAAGCTTTTTTTTAACTGATTTCCCCCCAAATAATTTTGACTAAACGAATTTTGGCGGAAATTTTGCAAGTGACCCCAATCGAATTTTTTAGAAATTCGCCCACTCTACTTTAATTTTTTTTTCCGTTTCCCCGAATTTTTTGGTAATATGAATGACATCATTAGAAAAATCCATCTTTTGCCGCAAAAAAAAAACCTCGTGTCTATGTAGGTGGAAAAATAAAAACTTATGGGTCCAGGAGGGGAGGGGGGGAAAAAAAAAAAAGTAAAAAAAAAAGTACAGAAAGAGTTTAAAAACAACTTTTACAGATGCGGCACACCATTTGTACTTTTTTTTTTGTAAAATGGGAAAAAAGGGAGGATTGGGCTTTTTTTTACTTTTTTTTCAAACTTTTTTTTTTAACTTTACTTGCCCCCCGCACAGACGATCACACCCCCGACACAGCGGGTGAACGGGGCCCAGATTTTAAAAGGACGCACTTAGTTCAGAATATTGGGCCCCCCCCATTCTTGGGAAAATATTCCTGCAGTTTAAACTTCCCCTTTTTGCCCATCCAAACCCAAACAGGCCAACAACCGATTTTTGCCCTAGCAACCCAAACAGAGCCTAAACAACCAAACAACTCATGCAACCAATCAGATCATAGAAACAATCAAGCCCATAGCAACCCAAACAACCCCAAAAAAACCCAAACAAAAACAAAGAAACCCTCAGAGTTTTTACAAACCAACAGAAAAACCATAGAAAACAATTGACTTATAGCAACCAATCAGAGCTCATAGCAACCGATTAGTGCCCATAGCAACCAATCAGAACCTAAAGCAACCAATCAGAGCTCATAGCAACCAATCAGAGCTCATAGGAAACAATCAGAGCCCATAGCAACCAATCACAGCCCATAAAATCCAATCAGAACACATAGAAACCAATCAGAGTTTATAGCAACCAATCAGAACACATAGAAATCAATCTGAGCTTATAGCAACCAATCAGAACACATAGAAACCCATCAGAGCCCAACCAATCAGAACACATAGAAACCAATTAGGGCCCATAGGAACAAATTAGAGCTCATAGCAACCAATCAGGGCTCATAGCAACCAATCAGAGCCCACAGCAACCAATAAGACCAATAAGAGCTCATAGTGACCAATCAGGGCTCATAGCAACCAATCAGAGCTCATAGAAACCAATCAGAGCCCATAGCGACCAATCAGAGCTTATAGCAACCAATCGGAGCTCAGAGAAAATAATCAGAGCCCATAGCGACCAATCAGAGCTCATAGCGACCAATCAGAGATCATAGCAACCAATCAGAGCTCACAGCAACCAATCAGAGCCCATAGTAACCAGAGTCCATAGCAACCAGAGCTCATAGCAACCAAGCAGAACCCATAGCAACCAATCAGAGCTCATAGCGACCAATCAGAGCTCATAGCAACTGATCAGATCTTATAGAAACCAATCAGAGCTCATAGAAACCAATCAGGGCTCATAGAAACCAATCAGGGTTCATAGCAACCAATCAGGTCTCAGCTTTCAGTTTTCCAAAACAGTTAAAGAAATGAAAGCTGAGCTCTGATTGGTTCCTATGGGCTCTGACTGGTCGCTATGGGCAACAAGGACAGGCTTACTAAGGTAGACACACAGCTCATCCCCCAGAACATAATCCGCCACGCAGTCAGGCCGACAGGAGAGAACTTATGGCTCCTGGAAGGAGGAGAATGAGGACATTGTCTGGACCCAGAGGAGACGCAGAGAGCGCAGGAGGAGACGCAGAGAGCGCGGAGGAGAGGCTGAGAGCGCGGAGGAGAGGCTGAGAGCGGGGAGGAGGCGCTGAGAGTGGGGAGGGGGCGCTAAGAGCGGGGAGGAGACGCTGAGAGCGCGGAGGAAACACTGAGAGCGGGGAGGAGACGCTGAGAGCGCGGAGGAGACAGCAGCCGATATCTCCAGCTCCAGACATCTGTGAGTGGTGGCCGGAAGGACATGGAGCCGCCCAGATGTCAGCACTGCGGGATATGTGACCCCTGACCATACCAGGGCTGAGGCCGGAGAGATGCTGCAGGGGCCGCAACCCCCATCATCTGCCACAGGGACCACATCTCCCATCATCTGCCGCAGGAACCACATCCCCATTATCTGCCACAGGGCCCACATCCCCCATCATCCGTCGCAGGGACCACATCCCAATCATCTGCCGCAGAGACCGCACCCCCCGTCCTCTGCCACAGGGACCACATCCCTCATCATATACCGCAGGTACCACACCCCCCATCGTATGCCGCAGGGCCCCCACACCCCATCATATGCCGCAGGGGCCACCCCCCCATCATCTGCCACAGGACCTACATCCCCCATCATCTGCCGCAGAGACCACATCCCCCATCATCTGCCACAGGGGCCACACCCTCATCATCTGCCGCAGGGTCCACATCCCCCATCATCTGCCGCAGGGGCCACATATCATCCGCCACAGGGGCCACATTCCACATCATCTGCCACACGGACCACATCCCCCATCATCTGCCGCAGGGACCACACCCCCCCTCATCCTCCGCAGGGACCGCATGCCCCAACATTGGCCCCAGGGACCACATCCCCATCATCTGCCGCAGGGAACACATCCCCCATCATCCGCCACAGGGGCCACATCCCCCATTGTCTGCCGCAGGGGCCACATCCCTATCATCTGCCACAGAGGCCACATCCCTATCATCTGCCACAGAGGCCACATCCCCATCATCTGCCGCAAGGGCCACATCACCATCATCTTTTGCAGAGACCACATCCCTCATCATCCGCCGCAGGTGCAACATCCCCATCATCTGCCGCAGGGACCGCACCCCCCCCATCATCTGCCACAGGGGCCACATCCCCCATCATCTGCCGAAGGGACCACATCCCCCATCATCCGCCACAGGGAACACATCCCCCATCATCCACCGCAGGGGCCACATCCCCCATCATCTACTGCAGGGACCACAGCTCCCATCATCTGCCGCAGGGACCACATCCCCCATCATCCGCCGCAGGGACCACATCCCCCATCATCCACCATAGGGACCACATCCCCCATCATCTACTGCAGGGACCACATCTCCCATCATCTGCCGCAGGGCCACATCCCCCATCATCCACCATAGGGACCACAACCCCCATCATCTACCACAGGGGCCACATCCCCCATCATCTGCCGCAGGGGCCACATCCCACATCATCTGCCACAGGGACCACATGCCCTGTCATCCACCGCAGAGACCGCATCCCCCATCATCTGCCGCAGGGGCCACATCTACATCATCAGCCACAGGGGCCACATCCCCATCATCTGCAGAGACCACATCCCCCATCATCCGCCGCAGGGGCCACATCCCCTATCGTCAGCCACAGGGGCCACATTCCCATCATCTGCAGAGGCCACATCCCCCAACATCCGCCGCAAGGGCCACATCCCCCATCATCTGCCGCAGGGGCCTCATCCCCCATCACCTACCGCAGGGGCCACATCTCCATCATCAGCCACAGGGGCCCCTGCAGCAGATGATGGGGATGTGGTCCCTGCAGCGGATGATGGGGGATTTGGGCTCTGCGGCAGATGATGGGGGTGTGGTCCCTGCATCAGATGATGGGGGATGTGGTCCCTGCGTCAGATGATGGGGGGTACGGTCCCTGCAGAAGATGATGGGGGGTGCAATCCCTGTAGCAGATGATGGGGGTTGTGGCCCCTGTGGCCTCTCTCCAGCATCAGCCCTGGTATAGTCAGTGGTCACATATCTTGCAGTGCGGACATCTGTGTGCCCCCTCCACACACATTACAGCTGACACCCGCTGCCCGCATTCACCCGCACGACCGCATTCAGCGCATTACACCCGGGATTTGGGTTTTTCCCTTTTTTATTCTCTTATTTTCCAAGAGTCACAACTTTTTCATTTTCCCCCCCGAGATGTGGGCGACATGCATGAAATTTGGCGTTAACACCTCTACAGCGGGTCATCAATCAGGCGCATTCTAGCACTCGGGCGACATTTCTGGATCAGCAGAACCACTTTGTGCTCTACCTGTTCCAGCAGTAATGCGCCCATGTAGCTTTGCTATGGTTCTAGTAATGCGCCCGATAGTGGCGAGCGGGAGATCTTACTTTCAGGCGCACTTTGCACTAATTTAATGCGCCTAAAAACTGCCGCAGCGCCGCCAATTTTCGGACCTGTTGTCATAAGTACACACCATTAAAGGGGGGCTCTCACCATGCTGTTTCACAGAGCCTGATCCTTGCAGCTAGTTTCAGGCTCCCACTGCCTGTTCAGACTGTGGGCCATTCTACAGCTTAAGGCTCTCACTTCCTGTTCATGCTGTGGGTGGTTCTACAGCTTCTGGCTCCTGCCTCCTGTTCAGGCTGTGTGCCGTTCTACAGCTTCAGGCTCCCACTTCCTATTTAGGCTGTGGGTGGTGCTACATTTCAGCTCTGTTATTCCTAGCTTACCCTGTTAGAGGGACATTGCTAACAGAAGGGTATAAACAGTATGGGCGACATGTATGATCGGGCTTCCCGCCAGTTTTTTTGCGTATACTGCGCCTCCCAGCCCGAATCCCGCTGTCGGACGCGGGGATGCGGTGTTAGGCGCAGCGTTCGCCACTTTCAGCTGCGCCCCGCATGAAGGGGCGGGCAGTGGGCGCGGTGTATGTGTTCCGGGGCGGGACGCGGCGCGCTCGTATACTCCGAGGCATGTACGATGGCGAGTCGGCAAAGCGAGGCGCAATGCAGCGCTCGAAAGCTCCGACAGCCAGACCTAGTTTATTTTGGTCTAAATGCTCCGGCAGAGGCGAAGTGAAGCAGGATCCGAACATACGAGGAAGCAGATAGAAGATCGCGACAGAAATCTCGGCGCTCCGCTCCGTGCAGCAGGAGTATGATTCCGAAAAAAAACGCCTTTATAAAGGCGGAAAACAGTGTCAGAAAAGAGCTGAACGTAAAAAATAAACATAATAAAAAAAAAACCACTTTCCAAATATCTAGAACGGGACAATATCAAGAATTGATGATATTGTAAATTGCCGGGAAATACAGTAATTCAAATTCTGAAACCTATTCTCATTGGTCGGCATAAACCGGCCAATCAGAATAGGAGCGACAAAGACCCATTATATCCTATGGAGAACTTTAGACCAATCAGAATCCACGGCGGGACAGTTCAAAATACAGTAAAAAGACAGAAAAGAGCTGATTGGCTGAGAGAGCGGGGGCTTGGCTAGCTCAGCCAATCAGAATAGGAGCGACAAAAGACCCATTATATCCTATGGAGAACTTTAGACCAATCAGAATCCACGGCAGGACAGTTCAAAATACAGTAAAAAGACAGAAAAGAGCTGATTGGCTGACTATCGGGGCTTGGCTAGCTCAGCCAATCAGAATAGGAGCGACAAAGACCCATTATATCCTATGGAGAACTATTGACCAATCAGAATAGGAGCGACAAAGTCCCATTATATCCTATGGAGGATTTTGGACCATCAGAATCAAAGGCGGGACAGTTCAAAATACAGTAAAAATGCGAAAAGACTGATTGGGTTTGAGCTAGCGGGCTTGGCTATCCAGCCAATCAGAGCGCGAGCTATTTCTCCCATTATATCTAGGGAGAGATGGGCCTCTGAAATCTCGGCGCTCAGCGCCGTGCGGCATGAAGTATTAAAAAAAAAATTTATTTGTATAAAGTAAAACATTATCAGATAAAGAGCCAACCCTTCTTTACAATAAAGCATTTAAAAACCGAACAACGCGTTTGTCGCCGAGACTGGCGCTACATAGGGAGTTCCAATAGAGAGAATCGCCGGGAAATACAGTAATTCAAATTCTTTAAGCTATTCTCATTAAGCAAAATCAGAACAGCAATGTATTTGGTAATAGTTTCTATCGCTCTTTACCTACATGTTTAAGGCTAATCAATGTGGTGAGAAGATCCCTTTAAGGGTGTGTGTCCATGTTGTGGCTGCACCTGTGAACAAAATATGGTGACATATGACAGTCACAGGGTGCACAGTTTTTAGATAATCCTGCGGTTTTACAGATAAAATCATTCAGCCATTGATCGCCAAGTTCCCCTTAAATGAATGATTTATATTTTGGGGGTTGTTTCTACTTTTTGCCTTTGTCATGGAGGAGAGACGCTTCCAACTGGTACTGTTTGCCACTGCTAAGAACCCAAATACCCCTTTGTTCAGCCTGGGCCATGCTGGTTGTGCTGCATGCAGTCCTCTCTATACTACTGGAACTGAGTACAGTACAGAGTCCTGGGTGTGGGGAGCCGCCAGCAGCCGGGGAACTCAGAGGGGTGCTGTGCTCTTAGCAGCGGCCGGGGCACTCGGAGGGTGCTGTGCTCTTAGCAGTAGCCGGGACACTCAGAGGGTGCTGTGCTCTTAGCAGTAGCCGGGGCAACTCAAGAGGTGCTGTCTCTTAGCAGTGCCCAGGCACTCGGAGGTGCTGTGCTCTTAGCAGCGGCCGGGCACTCGGTGGGTTGCTGTGCTCTTAGCAGCGGCTGGGGCACTCGGAGGGTGCTGTGCTCTAAGCAGCGGCCGGGGCACTCGGAGGGTGCTGTGCTCTTAGCAGCGGCCGGAGCACTCGAAGGGTGCTGTGCTCTTAGCAGCGGCCGGGCCACTCGGAGGGTGCTGTGTTCTTAGCAGCGGTCGGGCCACTCAGAGGGTGCTGTGCTCTTAGCAGCGGCCGTGGCACTCCGTGGGTGCTGTGCTCTTAGCAGCGGCCGGGGCACTCGGAGGGTGCTGTGCTCTTAGCAGAGGCCGGGGCACTCGGAGGGTGCTGTGCTCTTAGCAGTGGCCGGGGCACTCGGAGGGTGCTGTGCTCTTAGCAGTGGCCAGAGCACTCGGAGGGTGCTGTGCTCTTAGCAGCGTCCAGGGCACTCGGAGGGTGCTGTGCTCTTAGCATTGGCCGGGGCACTCGGAGGGTACTGTGCTCTAAACATCTGCCGGGGGCACTTGGAACGTCCTTTGCTCTAAGCAGCAGCCGGGGACCTCGGAGGGTGCTGTGCTCTAAGCAGCGGCCGGGGCACTCGGAGGGTGCTGTGCTCTTAGCATTCGGGGTCACGGGTCACAGTTTTATTGCTGCAGACACTGTTTTTAGCTCCATGGTTAAGCAATCCTCCTGTGTCCTGGGATCCCACTGCTGCTGCTGCTGATAATAAGCAGAGGAGAGCTACAAACCCCAGGACCTAAAAAGAACAAAAAAATAAAAAACATTTTACTTGTTTAGCCCCTTAAGGACGCAGCTTTTTTTTTGTACGACACATTTTTCTCCTCTTCGCCTTCTCAGAGCCATGACTTTTTTATTTTCCCACCTACATAGACAGATGAGGGCTTTTATTTTGTGGGAAAAGATTTACCTTCTAAAGATGTCATTCACCGGACCATAGAATATACTAGGAAACCGAAAAATGTTTTAAATGGGTGCAAATATGAAAAAAAAACTTACTTGCACCATGTTTGTGGGGGCTTAGTTTTTATGGCTTTCATTCTTCGGTATAAATAATGTGTTATCTCTATTCTGCAGGTCGGTGCGATTCCAGTGATATGGAAATTAATTCTGTCATAAATTCTATTGAATTAAAGGGTTAAAGTTTGCAGTTTCTCTATTGATCAGTATTTTTTCCATGAAGCTTCTGTGTCCTTGTGGTAGAAACTCAGACAAATATCTCCTCATAAGTATCAACAATTGTTATTTGTTAGAATTCCCAAGGAGTGTCCTAAACCCCCAATTAGATGTTTGAAGAGGAAAGTTAACACAGTGTGTTAGTTGTCAGGCCAGCAAACCACTGCCTTTGGGTTATGATTATGCATGCAACAACCCAGGTTTAAAGAATAATTAAAGTATTCTTTTTAGTACAACGAGTGACATAAAAAACTTTATTAATGAGGTGATTGTTATAATACATGAAAAATAATAAGAGGTTGCTAAAAAGATGACTTACGTTTTTCAAAAAAAGATATATCTTTTTAAAAACTATTTACAAAAAAAGTTTAAAAAAAACGCTGCCAAATTTAAAATAAAGGAAAGGATGTCCCAAAATTTGGGGAAACGTCTCTTGCCCTTTCTGTTGATTAATAAAATTTATAATTTTGGAACCAACAAACAAAGTGGGAGATAATTTTAGTCTCCATATCCCCAGTGATACTGAATATGTAAAGTTCCTCATTATGTTATAGTACCTTTTAAAAAAATCCCACATTTTCCAAATTTGAAATTTCCGTGGGCCCATTTTCTGCGCCCAATTTAAATTTTTTAAACTTCCCCCTATGGCCCTTTCATGATGATGCATTTTATTTGGCCCCGAAATGATTTTAATGGCATAAAAGGGTTTCACAAAAAAAAGAAATTTTCCTTGACACTTTTTTGGATCAAGCTGGATCCACCGAAGCATTCACTTGACCCGAACGGTCGGGGGAAGGGTATTTTTTTTATGTAACCCTTTATTCGCAATTTGTAAAGGGAATTTAATTAAAGAAAAAAAAATTTTTTATTTTTTGTTTTGGATTCTCTGTTGGGCGATCATTTTATGTTTCCTCTCACCTTGGACATTGGGTTCTTCCCTACCGCGCCCCCATGAGACAAGCACTTTTGGAAAATTGGGTGAATGATCATTTTTGTTTTCAGGCTGCTAATTGAGCTACACCCCCCTCTGTAAACGGGAAGGGAGGGGGCTCGTTACCTTTTTTTTTTTTTTTTTTTGGGTTGTTGTTTTTTTTTTTTTATGTTTACAACTTTTTTTTTTTTTTTTTTTTTTTTTTTTAACTAAATCTTTTTTTTTTTTTTTTTTTTTTTTTTTTTTCTTTACCAAATTTTTTTTTTTATTTTTAAAAACATTTTCGCCTATCCTAAAAACCCAAGAAGAAAATAAAATCCCCCACACCGAAATTGTGTTTTTTTTGTCATTTTCAATCCCCCAAAAAATTTGGGTAAAAAAAACGCATTTTTCCCAAAAGGGTACCCAAAAAAAACTTATTAGGCCCCAAAGTCTATTTTATCTATGGAACCCTTTTGATTAGTGATGGGCAAGGAATTTTAATATAAAGAATAAAAAAAAATATTTTTAATTTTTCCCTTTTTGGAATTTTTGGGAGCGGGCCGCCCATTTTAATTTTTCCCAATTAGCCCCCTCCCCCCGATTCCTCCCATACCCGGGACTAGACCCTAAAATACCCCCCCCCAAACTTTAAAATTTAAGTTTACATCAAATGCCCAAAAAGGGGGGATAATCCATTGCTTGGGTTTTTGTCCGTAGGTCTTATAAACAACCCCCCAAAAAAACTGTCACGTTTTTTAAACCCCGACATCGAATGCCATAAAAAATAAAAAAAAAGACAAATTTGCAATTTTAGTTCATTCAGCAGCAAAAAACATGTAAAAAAAAAGCAATAAAAAATTATATAAACCCCCAAAGTGGGTCCCCAAAAAAAACATCAGTAACCCCCCGAAAAATAGCCCTCACAAAAATTCCCCCAAATCAGAAAAAAAAGGATTCCCGCAATGCATAAATTTTTTTCCAAAAAAAAAAAAAGTTTTTTTTTTTTAAAGTGCGGGGGGAATATGAAAAAAAAGTTTTATCCCAACCTGGTCCCCTGTGTAAACAATAAAAAAAAAAAAAAAACTCCCCCTATTGCTTTTTTTTTGTTCACCCTTCCCCCCAAAAAAACCTTCATAGAAAGAATAAAAAGCATATATGAACCCAAAAGGGTTTTCCCAGAAAAAATTTAAAAACCATCCCCAAAAAAAAAACCCTTAATCATTAAAATTTACAGAAAAAAAAAAACAAATAATGGCTTTCAGACTATGATAAATAAAAACAAAATTTTTATACAATCAAAATTTTAAAATTGTGTAAAAAAAAAAAACAAATAAGATTGATACGATGAAATTGAAATGTAAAGTTATCCGTAAAAAAATTTTTAAACCTAAGAAACAAGGGGGGTCTTTTGGGACTGCTTTTTTTCCCCCCTTTTTTTCCATTCCAATGTAAAAAAACATAAAATCCCCCTTGGGTACAAAATACACAAAAAACCCCCCTTTCTGAGTTCCCTGAGGGGTGTTTATTAAACTGGGGCAATTTCCCTTTTAATTTTTTCAAATGTTTTTGGGGAATTTTGGGGGGGTTTTGTAAATGTAAACATGGACCCATGAATTTATCTGCCTTCCAAAAGCCAAATAGCGCTCCCTTCGTCATATGCCCTGCCGTGCGCCCAAACACATTTTAACAAACATATAGGCAATGGGCGGAAATGGGCCTCCCCCCAAAGTTTTAAGTGTAATAGTGCGCCGGAATTTAAAAAGAATATTAAAAAAATCGGAACGGGGTTCCCCCTTTGCATAGTAAAATTTGATGCACCTAATCTAGGACATAGAAAAAGTATGGGCTTTTAAGCAAAATAAACGCTACATATTTAAAATTTTTTGTGAAAATCACGATTTGGGTGGACGACCTGGAGAAAAAGGGGCCCGAGGTCCCCCAGGCATGAAGAGCAGATATCCCCTGCCCCATTTCATCCCGTTGCTGGAAATAAAGGGGCGAGAATTAAAACCCTTTAGGAGCCCTTTTTAACAAAGAGGAATTTCCCGACTTTTTTTGAGGATCCCCGACCTTTCTTACCCAAAATCCGGATTGTGGGGGAGGCTTTCCCGCAAATTTGGGGGGCCCTCCTGCCCCCTTTACCCGGGGGAAAAATTGGGGGAACAAACCCCCCAAACTAAAAAATTTGCCCGAGGTCCCTTTTTCAGAAGCTGCGGCAGAGTCCCCATCATTTTGAAGTGCTCGGCGAAGTGGGGGGTTTTGTCCACAAAACTAGTTTTGACCCATTTAAAAACCTAGTGCATGTGGGTGTGGGGGGTAAAATAACCCCCCTCACCCCTCTAGCTGTCCCCCGCTACCCTATTTTCAGTCTTTTTCAGCCTTTTTCCCTTTCCCTGCTGCAGGAGAAGACCCGGGAGGAGATACCCCCTGCCTTTTTCTTGCCCCTCCATTTGCTCTTGCCCAGTGGGGCCCGTCCCCTGTGGTGGGCTTTTGGCCCCTCTCTTCCTTTTTATTTTCCCTGCCCTGGTCTCCCAAAATGAGGGGCAGGAGACAGGCCCGCATGGGGAGGAGTTTCCCCCTGTGGTTGTCCCCCTCCCCTTTTTTCGTGTAGCCCGTCCCCCTGCAGAGGGAAGTGTTGCCCCCGTAGCCCATCTTCCACCCATTGTCTTCGCCCTTTTTTGCTACAAGTGGCAGTTATTGCACTTGGGGGCCTTTCTCCCCGCCCCCTTACTGGTCTAAAGGGCAAGAGTTACCCCCCTTTCTTTTCCTTTCAGCCGGGCCTTTCCCTTTCCC
>JAODAL010056919.1:0-22994 GCA_025379985.1 Phyllomedusa bahiana
TGAAAAATTTTTTCCCCCAAAATTTTTGTTACTTCTCCCACTATTTTTTACATCCCCAAACATATTTTTAACATCTCCCAATATTGTTAATTTCCCAATATTGTTACATCCCCCATTATTGTTACCCCCCCCAAAAAATTTTTAAAATTTCCCCCCCCATATTTTTTACACCCCCCAAAAATATTGTTAAAACCCCCCTTTAAGTTACTTTTTCCCCCCCCCCCCTATTTTTTACATCTCCCACATATTGTTCATCTCCCAAATATTATTTTAAATTTGACTATCTAAAATTATCTACCAAACCCCCTATATTTTTCCCCATTTCATACCTGATGATACAGTTTACTGTGCACTATCCATCAGGGGGAAGAAAACCCCCCGAAAAAAGGGCCCGGCTCCGTTTTAGTGCCGGGAAAATATCATTATTGGGTTTTTGGTTTAAAACCCTTTAAAATCCCAGCTACCCCGGAGGCGTTTCCCCATGAAATTTTAGGGTTTTCAGGGGATTCAAAAGTCCTCTGTTTTGGAATATGAGTCCCGCTTTTAAAACAAAGCATTTACAAAAAACCTTTAAACACAATATCACCTATCTAGTTTCAGTTAGGGAGATGATACTTAGCTTAGTTTGCTTGAAGGTTTTAAAAATTGATGCCCTCGCGGTTTTTTTTGGGAAATGCTGGCCCCCGGGTTTAAGAGGGATTAAGAGCTATTTTTTTCTTTTGTTTCCCTTAAATACCTTCAAGGGCCCCCTCAAGTGTAAGAGGTTACCATTCCACAACAATTTAAAAGGAGGAATTAGAAGAATTTTTAGCACGGGAAAGGGGGGAAAAAGTTTTTATAATATCAAACCCCCGAAAAAGGGGGGGAAATATTGTTATATTAAATCAGGGACAGTATAAAAGGAGGTGCAAAATTTCTAAAGGGGCCCAAAAAAAGCATTATGATTTTTTTTCCCTTTAAGACCCAAAACCCAAACCCTTTTCCCAAAGGGAATTTAGAAACGTTTTTTGGTGGGGGTTTTAAGGTTGGGCCTGGTTTTAACAAAAAACTTGTTTTAAAATTTTTATGTTTGGCTCTTAAAATCCCCAAAAAAAAATTCTATTCGGTCCCTAGTTTAAATAAGGGTTTCCCCATTTAAAAGGCAGCCAATAGTCTCGGTGTTAGGATAAATAAAGCAAATTTTGGGGGTTTATATAGAAAAATTTCTTACAGACTTTTTTCCCAAAAACCCATTTTTACATTAAAAGGAAAATTGGGATTTTTCCATAGCTGGAGGGGAAATCCCCAGTTAACAAAGAAGTACTTTGGGGCTTTAGTTTGTAGAAAGCCTTTTTGTAATATCCCACATGAAAACGGGCTTTAAAGGCAGAAAGAATTTTTTTTGCCCACAAGAAGTTTTGAATTCCAGGCTCACAATGCTTTTGAAATTAGACTTATTTTAAATTTGTTTTAAAACTTTAATTAATTTTGTTTTTTTTGCTACAAAAACCTTCCCCCGTGGGGGAAATGCAATGGGGGGGCCCTTTTGGGGCCCCCGGCCTTGCAAATCGGGTTCCCTTGGGCTGGTGGGAGGCCACCTTGGTGCCCCCAACCAGGGGATGATAAAAGGGCCCCCCCAGATTTTATTTTGGGGGGGTTTACTTTGATAAAATCATCATCCTCTGGGAGGGCACAAGGTGTCTTTTTTGAGGAGTTTGTTCCCACAACTTAACACAAAAAAAAAGGAATGAAATTTCACTTTTTAAAAGGGCAGGAGGGGATGTTTACCCTTTTGGTTGTCCTCATTTTAAAAGATCTGAATGGCAATATTCATAGGATATGTATAGGAAACCTAAAAAAAAATTTAACAGCTGTTGCACTGGGAAAAGGCCCCAAATCCTTACCCTTTTGGGAGGGGAAAATACCGAAGGGTCAATTTCTGAGAGTTAAAAAAGGAAAACTGTTCCAGAGATGAGGACTTTAGGAGACAGAGGCATGCTAAGAGAGAGATTTTTTAAATCGGGGGTATCCCTCAGAGTTCGGGAAAACAGCCTTTGGCATGCACAAAGACAGAATAGGACAAAATTGCTACAAGGAAAACCCCCAGGAAAAATAAAGATAACAATAAAGCGCGTGTTTTTGGGCAACTTTTGAGGGCAGAAATCTAGAAGTGGTTAATACCCAAAAAAATATTGGGGTTTTTAAATTTTGGATCTGGATCTAGAAGGATCCCTTTCCTTAAAAACCCCTTTGAAAAACTTATCGAAGGGGTAGATCCATTAAGGATAGACTTATCCATAGCCAAATATACACCAATATCCCCCCAAGGGAATTGGTTGGAAAGAAGACCGATTGGTATGTTTTTTAAAAGTGGGCAGAGTTGTGTAGCCCGTCCCACATACAACAAACCCAAAAAACCTTCCAAGTGCCTCAAAAAAGGAAACCAATTTTTCATCCCTTTTATTTTTCCAACTGTGGACAGAAGGAGTAGTTTACATTTTGCATATGTCCCTGCCCCCCTGAATTTTAAATTTGGGAAAAAAAAAAAGAGAATATTTTAAAAAAAGGGGGGGAACATCTGGGGGATATACGAAATAGAAGGATTTCGTCAGTTTTTTTCGGGAAGTTTTGGGGAAATTTATAAAAGGTGAAGGGGGAAACTTCGCGCTTTCTTTATTTTTAGGGGTTGTTTAGACCGGGCCCCCGAGGAGGGGAGTGGGATTTGACGAAAAACCTATGTAAAGGAAAACCCAAAAGGATTATCGTATGGAATGGTTCATCCAAAGGGGGCCCTTTAAAGAGGGCTTTGCAATTTGGATGTTTTTGAATAGATTGGCTTGGGTCTGTCACCGGGTCTGTCTTGTTCGCACTCTCCATGGAGGGCCACTATGGACTCTTTAAAAACTGACCCCTTGGTATGCCTTTAGTACTATATCATTAAAATTTTTTATTTATATTCATTGATTACTTTCAGTCTGATAAATTTTTGTCAGCTGAGGACGTGAATTTTTTTGTACCCCCAAAATTTTTTGGCCCCGAATTATGCCCATGTTTTGCTCATGAGCGTCTGTCATATAGCAGTTGGGTTTTGGGGAAAATTTTGAGAATTCCCAAAATTAGCGGAGAAGTTCCCCCCACAACAGTGTGGTTTTTCTTATATATTAAAGTGGATGGGGCCGGCGTTTGGGGGGAGTGTTTTCCCGCCATAGGTAATTGTGGGTGCTGTTGGGCAGTTTCACATGGAAAAGCGCCCCATTCGAAACCACGTGCAGAGAACCGGGAAATTTGGGTTTCTTACATGCGGCCCGTGTGGTTCCCCGCAGGGACGAACGGGGAAAAGACATGATTCTCTTTCGGCAAAGGGGCAGTGCCCGCATCCCCAAAAGCCGGGCAAATCAATGGCAGCGGGACATGGCACCCCCACTATACAGGAAACCCCGGGAAAAGGTTTAAACTAAAAACTTTCCAAAACGGGGGTGTTGGGGGTTGATTTTTTTTACATTTGAAGGGGGTCATTGAAAGGGATTTTTAAAGGGGAAACGGAGATGTTTTTCCCCTGTTTTCCCCCTTAAACCCGGGTGCCAAGCATTAAACCCAAAAGGGGCCGCGAAGGGGTCAATTTATTTTTTTACTGGGACATTTAAGCTTTAAATATCAGTCTCCCCATTGATCTAGATAGGTGATATATTTGTTATAGATAGATTGTATATGCGTTGGTATTGCGTACTCTTATTCCACAGCGAGAGGACTTTTGGGAAACCCCGAAGAACCCCAAAATTTCACGGGGGAAAAGCGTCGGGATAGCTGGGGTGTAAAGGGTTTTACCATTTCACGCATATAGTGATATTATCTGTCACTAAAACGGAGGCCCCCCTTTTTCGGGGGGGGTTTCTCCACTGGCGGGGTAGTGAAAAGTTTGCTGTATCATCCCAGGTATGTAGTGGTAACTTTAGGGGTTTAGGTAGTATAATTTAGTTTGTCTAGTAAAAGTTATGTTTTTAAAAACCGGGGGTTATTTTTTTTTCAGTGTTTTTTTGGTTAAATTCCCCCTGGTTTATATTATTTGCAGTTTTCCCCTTAAAAATTTTTACATTCCCAAATATTGTTACAAACTCCCAAAAATTTTTACATCTCCCAAATATTGTTACATCCCCCCAAATATTGTTACATCCCCCACATATTGTTTTCATTTTTCCCACATATTGTTAAACCCCAAATATTGTTTTCATCCCCCCCATATTGTTACATTCCCCCCCAAAAATTTGTTACATCCCCACCCTATTGTTTTAAATTTCCCCCCTTTTTTTAAATCCCCCCAAAAATTGTTTCTCCCCCAAATATAAATTTTCATTTTCCCCCATATTTTTACATCTCCCACCCTATTTTTTACATCCCCCAAATATTGTTACATCCCCCCAAAAATTGTTACTTTCCCCCCCAAAAAAGTTAAATCCCCCAAAAAATTGTTAATCCCCACATTTTTTACATCTCCCCCATATTTTACATTCCCACATTTGTTTAAATATCCCACATATTGTTTCATCCCTAAAAATTGTTCATCTCCCACTATTGTTTTCATCCCCCACAAAAGTTAAATCCCCCACTATTTTTAATATCCCACTTTTGTTACATAAACCCAAAATATTTTTACATCCCCCAAATATTGTTACAATTTCCCCCCCAAAAATTTTTACATCCCCCACATATTGTTAGATCTCTCAATTTTTACATCCCCAAATTTGTTACATCTTACATATTGTTACATCCCCCCCCAAAAATTGTTACATTCCCCACATTTGTTACATCCCCCACATATTTTTACATCTCCAAATGTTTTTCATCTCCCCAAAAATTATTTCCCCCATTTTGGTTTACTTCCCCCCAAAATTTTTACATCTCCCCCTATTTTTAAAAATCTCCCAATATTGTTACATTCCCCAATATTGTAAAATCTCCCCCAAAATTTTTTACATCCCCCCAAAATTGTTAATCCCCCAAATATTGTTAATCCCCAAATATTGTTAAATACCCCAAAAATTTTTACATCTCCCAAAAATTTTTACATCCCCCACATATTGTTAAAATCCCCCATATTGTTACACCCCCACAATTGTTAATCTCCCCAAAAGTTGGTTTCATCTCCCACATATTATTTCCCACATATTGTTACATCACCCAAATATTGTTAATCTCCCCCCCTATTTTACATCTCCCAAAATTTTACATTCCCCATATGTTCATTTTCCCCATATTGTTTACATCCCCCCCATATTGTTACATCCCCCCAAACTTGTTACATCTCCCAAAAAATTTTTCCAACCCCCCAAAAATTGTTACATCTCCCAAAAATTTTTACAAACCCCCCCCATATTGTTACATCCCCCCCCATATTGTTACATCTCCCAAAAAATTTTTTTACTCCCCAAAATATTGTCACTCCCCCCCCATATTGTTTAAACCCCCAAATATTTTTACTCCCCCCCATATTGTTTTAAAACTCCCAATATTGTTACATCCCCCCAAAAAAATTGTTAATCCCCCAAAAAATTGTTTTCATCTCCCAATATTATTTTCCCCATATTGTACATTTCTCCCCCCCCATATTGTTACACCCCCCCCATATTGTTCATCTCCCAAATGTTTTTTACATCTCCCACATATTTTTACATCTCCCCATATTGTTAATCCCCAAATATTGTTTTATTCCCCAATTGTTACATTCCCCAAAAATTGTTACATTCTCCCAATATTGTTCATCCCCATATTGTTTCATCCCCACAATTGTTACATCCCCCCCATATTGTTACATTCCCCAAAAATTGTTTCTCTCCCCCCAAAGTTACATCTCCCAAATATTGTTACATCCCCCAAATATTGTTACATCCCCCCAAATCTTGTTACTGCCCCCAAATATTTTTAAAATCCCCCAAAAATTGTTACTCTCCCAAATATTGTTACACCCCCCAAAAATTGTTACATCTCCCCCTATTTTACATCCCCCCCAAAATTGTTACATCCCCCCAAAAATTTTTTTAATCCCCCAAATATTGTTACATCTCCAATATTTTTACTCCCCCAAAAATTGTTACATCTCCCCCATATTGTTACATCCCCCAAATATTGTTACATCCCCACATAATGTTACATCCCCCCCAAAAATTGAAATCCCCAAATTTGTTCATTCCCCCATATTGTTACACTCCCACTATTGTTACAAACTCCCCCCTATTGTTACATTCCCCAAATTTGTTTCATCCCCCAAATTGTTAAACCCCCAAATAGAATCCCCCCAAAAATTGTTACATCCCCCCCTATTTTTACATCTCCCAAATATTGTTACATCCCCCACATATTGTTTTTCCCCCCATATTTTTACATCCCCAAAAATTTTTTACAAACCCCCACATATTGTTACATCCCCCAAATATTGTTACATCTCCCACATATTATTTCCCACATATTGTTACATCCCCCACATATTGTTACATCTCCCACATATTGTTACATCTCCCAAATATTGTTACATCCCCCAAATATTTTTAAAATCCCACATATTGTTTTACATCCCCCAAATTTTGTTACATTCCCCAATATTTTTAAATTCTCCACATATTGTTACATCTCCCACATATTGTTACATCTCCCAAATATTGTTACATCCCCAAAATATTGTCACATCCCCCAAATATTGTTACATCTCCCCCATATTGTTACATCCCCCAAATATTGTTACATCTCCCACATATTGTTACATCTCCCAAATATTGTTACATCCCCAAAATATTGTCACATCCCCCAAATATTGTTACATCCCCCACATATTGTTACATCCCCCACATATTGTTACATCCCCCACATATTGTTACATCTCCCACATATTGTTACATCCCCCAAATATTGTTACATCTCCCACATATTGTTACATCTCCCAAATATTGTTACATCCCCCACATATTGTTACATCCCCCACATATTGTTACATCCCCCAAATATTGTTACATCTCCCACATATTGTTACATCTCCCACATATTGTTACATCTCCCACATATTGTTACATCCCCCAAATATTGTTACATCTCCCACATATTGTTACATCCCCCACATATTGTTACATCTCCCAAATATTGTTACATCTCCCAAATATTGTTACATCCCCCAAATATTGTTACATCTCCCACATATTGTTACATCCCCCAAATATTGTTACATCTCCCACATATTGTTACATCTCCCACATATTGTTACATCTCCCACATATTGTTACATCCCCCAAATATTGTTACATCTCCCACATATTGTTACATCCCCCAAATATTGTTACATCCCCCAAATATTGTTACATCTCCCACATATTGTTACATCTCCCACATATTGTTACATCTCCCAAATATTGTTACATCCCCCACATATTGTTACATATCCCACATATTATTTCCCACATATTGTTACATCTCCCACATCTATCAGGTGAATGGGGTCCCGAAAGTTTAGGCACAGATGAAGAGCTGGTGGCGCATACGCAGAACTTTCCAATCTGTTCTATGGGAGTTCTGTTTACAGACAAACACACCACTCACCTATACTGGGAACTTCCACCTCTGGAACCTGCATCTATCAGGTGAATGGGGTCCTGAAAGTTTAGGCACAGATGAAGAGATGGTCGCGCATGCATAGAACTTTCCATTCTGTTCTATGGGAGTTCGGAGTACAGCCATTCACACCATTCACCTATAATGGGAACTTCCACCTTTGGGACCTGCATCTATCAGGTGAATGAAGCCCCGAAATTTTAGTACCCGGAACCAAGAGCTGGTTGCGCATGCGCAGACTTTTCCCTTCTTTTCTACGGGAGTTCTGTTTACAGACAAACACACCACTCACCTATACTGGGAACTCTAGGACCTGCAGCTATCAGGTGAAAGGGGGCCCCGAAAAATTAGGCCCAGAATGAAGAGCTGGTGGCGCATGCGTAGAACTTACCATTCTGTTCTGTGGGAGATCTGAGTATGGCCAAATGCACCGCACACCTATAAAGGGAACTTCCACCTACACCTATGTCAGGAACAGGACCTTGAAAGTCTCCGTTTGCAATGAAGAACTGGGCGCACATGAGCACAACTCTCCATTCTCTGATGTGGGAGTTCTGAATAAAATTCTACTGGGAATGTCCACTTCAGGGACCTTTTCAGGAATGAGGCCCTGGAAGTCCGAATTCGGAATAAAGAGTTGTTCATGCTTGAGCCAGATTCTCCATTCTGTTCTATGGGAGCTTCAAGTACAGCTAAACACAGCGCTCCCCTGTACTGGGAACTCCCATAGAACAGAATGGAGAACACAGCATTCCCCTGTACTGGGAACTCCCATAGAACAGAATGGAGAACACAGCGCTCCCCTGTACTGGGAACTCCCATAGAAGGAATGGAGAATACAGCGCTCCGCTGTACTGGGAACTGCCATAGAACAGAATGGAGAACACAGCGTTCCCCTGTACTGGGAACTCCCATAGAACAGAATGGAGAACACACAGCGCTCCCTGGTACTGGGAACTCCCATAGAACAGAATGAGAACACAGCACTCCCCTGTACTGGAACTCCCATAGAGAGAATGAAGAATACAGCGCTCCCCCTGTACTGGAACTCCCATAGAACAGAATGGAGAACACACCGCCCCTACGCTCCTGTACTGGGAACTCCCACAGAACAGAATAGAGAACACAGCGCTCCCCTGTACTGGAAACTCCCATAGAGGAGAATGGAGAACACATCTCTCCCCAGTACTGGGAACTCCCATAGAGGAGAATGGAGAACACAGTGCTCCCCTGTACTGGGAACTCCCATAGAGGAGAATGGAGAACACAGCGCTCCCCTGTACTGGGAACTCCCATAGAACAGATAGAGAACACAGCGCTCCCCTGTACTGGAAACTCCCATAGAGGAGAATGGAGAACACAGCGCTCCCCATTACTTCCATAAAAACAGAACTTTCAGGAGCTCGTTCACAAATGTAACCCTAAATAACCCCAATGCAACCACAAATGTTGTTTTTTCACGATTTTTTATTGTGAAAAATGTAAGCTGGAAGTCACTCTAAGAATCTGAGACACACTACAGACTTTTTTTTTTGCTTTTGGTGCATTTTGTTGGTCGGTTGCAGTTTTTGCCATATGCTTATGCTGAAGGTGTAATATTTTTCAGAAATTTTTGAAGGGGGGAGAAAGGACTCTGTGCTGTAACTTTTTTGAAGAAAATGGGGACTTTTTCTCTCCAGCACCACTATGTGAGCTCTCTGATATATCACGGTATTATGTATTCCTTATCTGCTTCTTTTAGCTTCCCATTATTAGATGGTCGGGGCACATCTCAGTTTGTTATGGGGCCCGAGGCTTTCTTATGAATTGGGTACTCTAACAGGGGTGTCAAAATGCGGCCCTCCAGCTGTTCGGAAACTACAACTCCCATCATGCATTTGTATAATCTATAACAGTGGGCATGATGGGAGTTGTAGTTTCCCAACACCTGGAGTGCCGCAGTTTGACACCCGTGTGGTCTAGAAAGTTGGCTGGGAGCCCACACAACTATAGAGGCCCCAAATGGAATGTCCTAGGAATCCGAGGTGCATGCCCTGGATCCCTGAGTTGGTGTTGCTTATTTAACTAGAACATGCAAACAATTAAAAACTATGGCGCAGCGGGGAGCCATTGGCTCCCTGTCCTGAGAATTAGTCTTATAGGCTGCAGGTTCCTATAAGACATGACCGTGGTGTCCTGACATAGGGGGCATGATGATAGAGGGTGCTTGGAGATGGTTAGAGGCATGGCTTCATGTGCTGTCCTCTTTGGGCATGGTTGGGGATGGTTAGAGGCATGGCCTCATGTGCTGTCCTCTTTGGGCATGGTTGGAGATGGTTAGAGGCATGGCCTCATGTGCTGTCCTCTTTGGGCATGGTTGGAGATGGTTAGAGGCATGGCCTCATGTGCTGTCCTCTTTGGGCATGGTTGGAGATGGTTAGAGGCATGGCCTCATGTGCTCTCCTCTTTGGGCATGGTTGGAGATAGTTAGAAGCATGACCTCATATGCTGTCCTCTTTGGGCATGGTTGGAGATGGTTAGGAGGGGATGGGGTCCCCATGCTGTCCTCTTTGGGCAATTTGGTTGGAGTGGTTAGAGGCATGGCCTAAAGTGTTTCTCTTTGGGCTTTGGGTGGAGGGCACTCAGTGCTTTCCTTTTGGGCATGGTTGGGGATGGTTAGAGGCAAAGGCCTTATGTGTGTCCTCTTTGGGAAATGGTTGGAAAATGGTTAGAGGCAATGGCTCTGTTGGGGGCGGCCCTATTTGGGCATGGTTGGAGATGGTTAGAGGCATGGCCTCATGTGCTTTCCTGTTTGGGATGGTTGGAGATGGTTAGGGCATGGCCCCAGGGGGGCTGTCCTCTTTGGGCATGGTTGGAGGGGTTAGAGGATGGCCTCATGTGCTGTCCTCTTTGGGATGGTTGGGAGATGGTTAGAGGGGATGGCCTCATGTGCTGTTTTCTTTGGGCATCGTTGGGAGGATTAGAGGCATTTGGGCCCCATGTGCTGTCCCCTTTGGGCATGGTTGGAGATGGTTAGAGGCCTGGCCTCATGTGCTCTCCTCTTTGGGCATGGTTGGAGATAGTTAGAAGCATGACCTCATGTGCTGTCCCCTTTGGGCATGGTTGGAGATGGTTAGAGGCATGGCCTCATGTGCTGTCCTCTTTGGGTATGGTTGGGGATGGTTAGAGGCATGGCCTCGTGCTCTCCTCTTTGGGCATGGTTGGGGATGGTTAGAGGCATGGCCTCATGTGCTGTCATATTTGGGCATGGTTGGAGATGGTTAGAGGCATGACCTATGTGCTATCCCTTTGGGCATGGTTGGAGATGGTTAGAGGCATGGCCTCATGTGCTGTCCTCTTTGGGCATGGATGGAGATGGCCTCATGTGCTGTCCTCTTTGGGCATGGTTGGAGATGGGTAGAGGGATGGTCAGGCTTCCTCTTTTGGGGGGTGGTTGGGGATGGTTAGAGGCATGCCTATGTGCTTCCTCTTTGGGCATAGTTGGAGTGGTTAGAGGGTTTCCTATGTGCTGTCCTCTTGGGGCATGGTTGGGGGATGGTTAAAGGCATGGCCTCATGTGCTGTCCTCTTTGGGCATGGTTGGGGATGGTTAGAGGCATGGCCTCATGTGCTGTCCTCTTTGGGCATGGTTGGAGATGGTTAGAGGCATGGCCTCATGTGCTGTCCTCTTTGGGCATGGTTGGAGATGGTTAGAGGCATGGCCTCATGTGCTGTCCTCTTTGGGCATGGTTGGGGATGGTTAGAGGCATGGCCTCATGTGCTGTCGTCTTTGGGCATTGGTTTGGAGAGGTATGGCATGTCATGTGCTGTCCTCTTTGGCCATGGGGTTTGGGGATGGTTGAGGCATGGCCTCATGTGCTGTCCCCTTTGGGCATGGTTGGAGATGGGTAGAGGCATGTCCTCATGTGCTGTCCTCTTTGGGCATGGTTGGAGATGGTTAGAGGCATGGCCTCATGTGCCGTCCTCTTTGGGCATGGATGGAGATGGCCTCATGTGCTGTCCTCTTTGGGCATGGTTGGAGAGGGTTAGAGGCATGGCCTCATGTGCTGTCCTCTTTGGGCATGGTTGGAGATGGTTAGAGGCATGGCCTCATGTGCTGTCCTCTTTGGGCATGGTTGGAGAGGGTTAGAGGCATGGCCTCATGTGCTGTCCTCTTTGGGCATGGTTGGCGATGTGGTCATGTTTTTGAGTGGGGCCCATTGCACTTCTCTTCCCGGGGGCCCACAATGCCGGCAGTGCCCCTGGGAAAGATACAGTCGCAACAATGTAACAACAGAGATGGCGAATGCTTGAGAAATGTATCTACTTTGTGACTTCACCATCGTAGTTGTGGCTTCTGGACTCAGCACAAGACACTATTGAGGTCCTTTTTGACCTTCGCCTTTGTCCCGGTGACCTCTCAGTCTTATCTCTCACGGACACGACAATGGCCGCCGTATGTCAAGTGCTACCAAGGACAAGCTTCTCCTTATCAATCCATGAGCAATGCTCGCCTCCGACACGCATTCCCATCACCTGTCCTACAATCCAAATGCGTTAGTAAGAACCCCCCCCCCCCCCACCTGACCTGAAATTATGGGATGACCCCGATGGAGCCTCCCATCCATCATCGTGTGACATTAGGCAAAGATCTGAGGCGACGGGTCGACCCTTCATGACTGGGGGCGGCTATGATCCCCTCAGTACATTGGAAACAATTGGCTTATTTTTATTTAGAAAATTACAGGACCCCATCATTATAGGTGGAGGAACCTGCAGATTGTGGTGGGAGCGGATGGCTGCCCGCTGTGTATGGGGTCTCCCGACTCTCCGGTCGGGTGATAGTGAGGGAGAGAAGGACCGGATACTGTATGTTGGATTTCGGCATTCGCTCTTTATGTAGAGATAACCGTTGCCAAAGGCGTCTAGAGGGGTTCATCATACTATAGGGTGTACATGGTAATACAGAAGATATAATCTATCATCACAGCACACACCATAGAGGATCATACACCAGACAATATTCATCATTACAGCACATATCATACATGATCATATATCAGACAATATCCATCATTACAGCACACACCATACAGGATCATACACCAGACATCATTTAATCAGACAATCTCATAAATTTAAAACAATGCACATATCATAGATGATCATATACAGACATCATCCATCACTACAACAAACACTGTATATGACCATACACCAGGCATCATCACAGCACACACCATAGAGGATCATACAGCAGACATCATCTATCATCACAGCACACACCATAGAGGATCATACACCAGACAATATTCATCATTACAGCATATATCATACATGATCATACACCAGACATTATTCATCAATACAGAACACACCATACATAATTATACACCAGGCATCATCTATCATCACAGCACACACCATACATGATAATACACCAGGCATCATCTATCATCACAGCACACACTATACATGATCATACACCAGGTATCATCCATCATCACAGCACACACCATAGAGGATCATTCACCAGACAATATTCATCATTACAGCATATATCATACATAATTATACACCAGACAATATTCATCATTACAGCACACATCATACATGATCATACACCAGACAATATTCATCATTACAGCACACATCATACATGTTCATACACCAGGCATCATCCATCATCACAGCACACACTATACATGATGCATTATTCATTATTATACTATATGCTATACATAATAATACAGCAGATATCATCCATCATACACAGTACATGACCACACATCAATTATTATCCACACATCATAACAGCTCACACTATACATGATCATAGACTGTACATCCATTTAACTGTTTATCTATCTAAGCAACACCAAACACATAATAACACATCAATTATTTAACCATCACAGCACACACTATACATGATCATAACCGTACATCCATAAACGACACTGTCTGTATTCATCTTTGAATCTAATTATCTACAGCAGTATGGCATCTCATTACTTAACTAAATGTAGCACAGTGGCTCAGTGATTAGCACAATACAGCGCAGCACAGTGGTTTTGTGGTTAGTGCACCACAGAGGCTCAGTAGTGTTTGGCACAATGCAATATGGTGGCTCAGTGGTTAGTACAGTGCAGCACGGTGGCTCAATGGTTAGCACAGTACAGCATAATGGCTCAGTGGTTAGCACTTTGCAGCATGGTGGCTCAGTGTTTACTAAAGTACAGTACAGTGGCTCAGTGGTTAGCACAGTGCAATATGGTGGTTTGGTGTTTAGTACATTGCAGCATGGAGGCTCAGTGGTTAGCACAGTGCAGCATGGTGGCTCAGTGGTTAGCACAGTGCAGCATGGTGGCTCAGTGGTTAGCTTAGTGCAAAGTGGTGGCTCAGTGGTTAGTACAGTGCAGCACAGTGGCTCAGTGGTTAGCATAGTGCAATATGGTGGCTCAGTGGTTAGCACAGTACTGCATGGTGGCTCAGTGATTAGCACAGTACAGAATAATGGCTCAGTGGTTAGTACAGTACAGCACAATGGCTCAGTGGTTAGCGCAGTGCAGCACGGTGGCTCAGTGGTTAGAACAGTGCAGCACGGTGGCTCAGTGGTTAGCAAAGTGCAGCACGGTGGCCCAGTGGTTACCACAGTGGCTCAGTGATTTGCATAGTGCAGCATGGTGGCTCAGTGGTTATCACAGTTCAGTACAGTGGCTCAGTGATTACCACAGTGCAGCACGGTGGCTCAGTGGTTAGCAAAGTGCATCATGGTGGCTCAGTGGTTAGTACAGTGCAGCATGGTGGCTCAGTGGTTAGCACAGGGCAGCACGGTGGCTCAGTGGTTAGTACAGTGCAGCATGGAGGCTCAGTGGTTAGCACAGTGCAGCACGGTGGCTCAGTGGATAGTACAGTGCAGCACGGTGGCTCAATGGTTATTACAGTGCAGCACGGAGGCTCAGTGGTTATTACAGTGCAGCATGGTGGCTCAGTGGTTAGTAAAGTGCAGCACCGTGGCTCAGTCGTTATTACAGTGCAGCACGGTGGCTCAGTGGTTAGCACTTGCAGTGCTGATTCACAGGTTCACATCCCACCGAGGTCACCATCTGCAAGAAGTTTGGATGTTTTTCGGGGTCGTCCTCCAGTTTCCCCCACATACAAATAGGCTGATCTGCAATTTAGGCTGTGAGCACCAATGGGGACAGGGAGCAACGTGAGTGATGACAATCTCTGTACAGCGCTATGGAATATGTTAGCGCTATAGAACTGAATACTTTATAATACTTTCTGACTTGTAATGGTTTTTGTTTGCTTTTTTTGCAGTTAACTTACTGGACTCCCGGTCGGTCATGGGGGACCTCGGATGGATAGCGCACCCGAAAAACGGGGTAAGACATTTTAGTATGTAACCGGGTTCAAAATTCCAAAAATATATCTATTCAATGGTTAATTTGTGTCGACTGCAGGATGGAACCTTTTATGTGACTTCTCTGTGGTGAGACTCCCAGACTTTGTAGCATTTATGTTGTACATAATGTTTCCATCAGCATCAGGCACTTTCTTATTATTTTATTTTTTTTTTTACTTTTTTTTTTTTTCTGAGACAAATTACTGGTTTGTCGCCTTGGTAGAAAAATCAGCTTATGCTGCATTTATTTCCTGATGGAATTTACTTCTTGCTGTGAAACTGAAAACTGAATTAGACATCTAACGTTTTTCTCAGAATTAGGGGTAAGGTGCATGATAATACTACTAGTCAACCTACATTACCATGAAAACTTTCCTTATCTATAGCCAGGGACCTAACTAGAATTTAAAGGGCCCCATAGCAAACATAAAATGGCCCTCAACACCTAAGACCAGGAAACTGAAACAGCATGATAAGTAAATATATAAATAATACCGCCATATATCAGAGAACCTAAGAATAATACCACCATATATCAGGGAAACTATGAAAAATACCAACATATATCAGAGAACCTATAAATAACACCACCATATATCTGAGAACCTATGAAAAATACCGCCATATATCAGAGAACCTATAAATAACACCTCCATGTACCATAAAACCTATAAATTACACTGTCATATATCATACAACCTATAATTAATACTGCCATATATCAGAGAACCTATGAAAAATACCACCATATATCAGAGAACCATTGAATAATGCCACTATATATCATAGAACCTATAAATAATACTGCCATATATCAGAGAACCTATGAAGAATGCCGCCATATATCAGAGAACCTATGAAGAATACCAACATATATCAGAGAACCTATAAATAACACCACCATATATCAGAGAACCTATGAATAATACCATCATATATCAGAGAACCTATGAATAATACCACCATATATCAGAGAACCTATGAAAAATACCACCATATATCAGAGAACCATTGAATAATGCCACTATATATCATAGAAACTATAAACAGTACCGTTATTTACCATAGAGCCTATAAATAATATCCTATAAATAATATCACCATGTATCAAAGAACCTATAAATAACATCACCATATATCATAGACCATAAAAGTAACACCACCATATATCAGAGAACCTATGAAAAATACCGCCATATATCAGAGAACCATTGAATAATGCCACTATATATCAAAGAACCTATAAATAATACTGCCACATTTTAGAGAACCTATGAAGAATGCTGTCAAATATCAGAGAACCTATGAAGAATGCCGCCATATATCAGAGAACCTATGAATAATACCGTCATATATAGAGAACCATTGAATAATGCCACTATATATAATAGAACTTATAAATAATACCATCATTTATCATAGAGCCTATAAATAACATAGCCAAATATCAGAGAACCTATAAATAATACCACCATATACCAGGGAACCTATAAATAATACTGCTATATATCAGAGAACCTATAAATAATAATACTATATATCAGAGAACCATTGAATAATACCACTATATATCAGAGAACCTGTAAATAATACCGCCATATATCAGACAACTGTAAATAATACCGCCATATATCAGAGAACCTATTAATAATACAGCTATATATCAGAGAACCTATGAATAATAATGTCTTGTTTCATAAAACCTATAAATAACATCACCATGTACCATAGAACCTAAAAATAATACTGCTATATTTTAGAGAACCTATAAATTACACCAGCGAATATCATAGAATCTATAAATAATAGCGTCATATATCACTGAACATATAAATAATACATCTATATATAAGAGAACCTATAAATAATACCTATAATAATGCCTTTTTCCTAAAACCTATACATAACATCACCATATACCATAAAACTTATAAATGACACCGTCATATATCATATAACCTGTAAATAACATCACCATTTATCACAGAACCTATCAAAGAACCTATAAATTACACGGTCATATATTGTAGAACCTATAAATAACATCACCATATAGCATAGAAGCTATAAATAATACCGCCATATAGAAAATAACCCACGTAATAGTGTTAGACAGTAGAAAGCCCCCAACTGGTTATTTCCTACAAAATGGTCCAATGTTCTTGCACCTCGGTGGCCCCTTAACCCCTGGCCTGCTGAGGTGCTTATAGTTATGCTCTGGAGAAGATAAATTGTAGCAATGCAGTAGCAGGAGCCCGGGGGTTACCTGCCTCCTGTGATGTTATGATGCAGACCCCAGACATGAGGGATCAGCACAATTAGTGTTGTGCCTAAGATTAAGGCCAATGTCACATTTGACCCAATTCTGAAATGGAGTTTTAGGGGTTAATCTAGCTTGAGGGTCCAGCAGCAGCAGCCACTCACTGGCCTAGGGCCTGGTAATTGGAAGCGACATTGGATGAAAGTGACACAGAAAGGGAAGTTAACCCTTAATACATCATAAAACCCTAGATAGATAGATAGATAGATAGATAGATAGATAGATAGATAGATAGATAGATAGATAGATATGAGATAGATAGATAGATATGAGATAGATAGATATGAGATAGATAGATAGATAGATAGATAGATAGATATGAGATAGATAGATAGATAGATAGATAGATAGATAGATATGGGATAGATAGATAGAGATAGATAGATAGATAGATAGATAGATAGATAGATAGCAGATAGATATGGGATAGATAGATAGAATAATAGATAGATAGATAGATAGGATATGAGATAGATAGATATAAGATAGATAGATAGATAGATAGATAGATAGATAGATAGATAGATAATGAGATAGATAGGAGATAGATAGATAAGATATGGATAGATAGATAGATAGATAGATAGATAGATATGAGGATAGATTAGATGGATAGATAGATAGATATGAGATAGATAGATAGATGGATATGAGATAGATAGATAGATGGATAGATAGATGGATAGATAGATAGATAGATAGATATGGGATAGATAGATAGATAGATAGATAGATAGATATGGGATAGATATGGGATAGATAGACAGATAGATAGATAGATAGATAGATAGATAGATATGAGATAGATAGATATAGATAATATGAGATAGATAGATAAAATAGATAGAATATAGATGATAGATATGAGATAGATAGATAAATAGATAGATAGATATGAATATGATAGATAGCTAGATATGAGATAGATAGATATGAGATAGATATGCGATAGATAGATATGGGATAAATAGATAGATAGATATGAGATAGATAGATAGATAGATAGATAGATAGATAATAACCAGTAGTGGCAGTGCAGACGATGTATATGAATTATGTCTATTTTATCCAATTTTTTACATAAAAATTCTCTTGCACTCTCAGACCTGCGCACTCTCACACTCTCAGACCTGCACGCTCTTGCACTCTCAGACCTGAGCGCTCTCACACTCTCAGACCTACGCACTCTCAGACCTGCGCACTCTGGCATTCTCAGACCTGTGCACTCTCGCACTCTCAGACCTGCCCGCTCTCGCACTCTCAGACCTGCGCACTCTTGCACTCTCAGACCTGCACACTCTCGCACTCTCAGACCTGCACACTCTGGGACTCTCAGACCTGCGCACTCTCACACTCTCAGACCTACGTACTCTCAGACCTGCCCGCTCTCGCACTCTCAGACCTGCGCACTCTCGCACTCTCAGACCTGCGCACTCTCAGACCTGCGCACTCTTGCATTCTCAGACCTGCGCACTCTCGCACTCTCAGACCTGCGCACTCTCAGACCTGCGCACTCTTGCACTCTCAGACCTGCGCACTCTTGCACTCTCAGACCTGCACCACTCGCACTCTCAGACCGACCTGCGCACTCTCAGACCTGCGACACTCTCGCACTCTCAGACCTGTGCACTCTCAGACCTGCGCACTCTTGCACTCTCAGAACTGCGCACTCTTGCATTCTCAGACCTGCGCACTCTCGCACTCTCAGACCTACGCACTCTCAGACCTGCGCACTCTGGCATTCTCAGACCTGCGCTCTCTCGCACTCTCAGACCTACGCACTCTCAGACCTGGTCTCTCTAGCACTCTCAGACCTGCGTTCTCTTGCACTCTCAGACCTGCACACTCGTGCATTCTCAGACCTGCGCACTCTCACACTCTGCGCACTCTCGCACTCTCAGACCTGTGCACTCTCAGACCTGCGACCCTTGCCTCTCAGACCTGCGCCTCTGCACTCTCAGACCTGCGCCTCTTCACCCCAGACCTGCGCACTCTTGCACCTCAGACCTGCGCCTCTTGCACTCTCAGACCTGCGCACTCTCGCACTCTCAGACCTGCGCACTCTCGCAGTCTCGACCTGTTCAACTCTTCGCACTCTCAGACCTGCGCCTCTTGCACTCTCAGACCAGCGCACTCACTCGCACTCTCAAACCTGCGCATTCTGCGACTCTCAGACCTGCGCACTCACAGCCTGCCACTCTTGCACTCTCAGACTGCGCCACCTCTCAGACCTGTGCACTCTTGCACTCTCAGGCCTACGCAATCTCAGACCTGCGCATCTTGCATTCTCAGACTGCGCACCAATCTCGCACTCTCAGACCTGCGCACTCTTGCATTCTCAGACCTGCACACTCTCGCACTCTCAGACCTGCCCGCTCTTGCACTCTCAGACCAGCACACTCTCGCACTCTCAGACCTGCACACTCTCGCACTCTCAGACCTGCCTGCTCTTGCACTTTCAGACCTGCACGCTCTTGCACTCTCAGACCTGTGCACTCTTGCACTCTCAGACCTGCACGCTCTTGCACTCTCAGACCTGCACACTCTCGCACTCTCAGACCTGCGCACTCTCAGCACTCTCAGACTCGCCACTCTTCGCACTCTCAGACCTGCGCACTCTCAGGCCTGCGCACTCTTGCACTCTCAGACCTGAGCGCTCTTGCACTCTCAGACCTGCGCACTCTAGCACTCTCAGACCTGCGCACTCTCGCACTCTCAGACCTGCGCACTCTCAGACCTGCGCACTCTTGCATTCTCAGACCTGCGCACTCTTGCACTCTCAGACCTGCACACTCTCGCACTCTCAGACCTGCGCACTCTCAGACCTGCGCACTCTCGCACTCTCAGACCTGCGCACTCTCAGACCTGCGCACTCTTGCACTCTCAGACCTACGCAATCTCAGACCTGCGCACTTTCGCACTCTCAGACCTGCACGCTCTTGCACTCTCAGACCTGCGCGCTCTTGCACTCTCAGACCTGCGCACTCTGGCAGTCTCAGACCTGCGCACTCTCGCACTCTCAGACCTGCGCGCTCTTGCACTCTCAGACCAGCGCACTCTCGCACTCTCAGACCTGCGCACTCTCGCACTCTCAGACCTGCGCACTCACAGACCTGCCCACTCTTGCACTCTCAGAACTGCGCACTCTCAGACCTGCGCACTCTTGCACTCTCAGGCCTACGCAATCTCAGACCTGCGCACTCTTGCACTCTCAGTCCTGCGCACTCTTGCACTCTCAGACCTGTGCGCTCTTGCACTCTCAGACCTGCACACTCTCGCACTCTCAGACCTGCACACTCTTAGACCTGTGCACTCTCGCACTCTCAGACCTGCGCACTCTCAGACCTGCGCACTCTCGCACTCTCAGACCTGCGCACTCTTGCACTCTCAGACCTGCGCGCTCTTGCACTCTCAGACCTGCGCACTCTCGCACTCTCAGACCTGCGCGCTCTCAGACCTGCGCGCTCTTGCATACTCAGGCCTGCGCACTCTTGCAGTCTCAGGCCTGCGCACTCTTGCTCTCTCAGACCTGGCGCTCTTGCATTCTCAGCCTGCGCACTCTTGCATTCTCAGGCCTGCGCACTCTTGCACTCTCAGACCTGCGCGCTCTGCATTCTCAGGATGCGCACTCTCGATTCAGCTGCACAATCTGCACTTCAGACCTGCCCGCCTCTTGCAACTCTCAGACCAGCACACTCTCGCACTCTCAGACCTGCACCCGCACTCTCAGACCTGCCCGCTCTTGCACTCTCAGACCTGCACGCTCTTGCACTCTCAGACCTGTGCACTCTTGCACTCTCAGACCTGCACGCTCTTGCACTCTCAGACCTGCACACTCTCGCACTCTCAGACCTGCGCACTCTCAGACCTGCGCACTCTCGCACTCTCAGACCTGCGCACTCTCAGACCTGCGCACTCTTGCACTCTCAGACCTGCGCACTCTTGCACTCTCAGACCTGCGCACTCTCACACTCTCAGACCTGCGCACTCTCGCACTCTCAGACCTGCGCGCTCTCAGACCTGCACGCACTTGCAGTCTCAGGCCAGCGCACTTGCATTCTCAGGCCTGCGCACTCTTGCACTCTCAGACCTGCGCGCTCTTGCATTCTCAGGCCTGCGCACTCTTGCATTCTCAGGCCTGCGCACTCTGCACTCTCAGACCTGCGCGCTCTTGCATTCTCAGGGATGCGCACTCTTGCACTCTCAGAGCTGCGCGCTCTAGCACTCTCAGACATGCGACCTCTTGCATTCTCAGTGCTGCGCACTCTTGCACTCTCAGACCTGCACACTCTCGCACTCTCAGACCTGCGCCTCTCAACCTAGCATCTCAGACCTGCGCACTTGCACTCTAGACCTGCGCACTCTCACTCTCAGACCTGCCGCTCTTGCACTCTCAACGACTCCACTCTTGCACTCTCAGACCTGCGCACTCTTGCACTCTCAGACCTGCGCATCTGCACTCGCAGACTCTCAGACCTGCGCTCTTGCACTCTCAGACCTGCACACTCTCAGACTCTCAGACTGCCACTCTTCGCACTCTCAGACCTGCCACTCTGCACTCTCAGACCTGCGCACTCTGCACTCTCAGACCTGCGCACCTTGCACTCTCAGACCTGCACACTCTCGCACTCCCTCAACCTGCGCACTCTCAGACCTGCGAACTCTCGCACTCTCAGACCTGCGCTTGCACTCTCAGACCTGCGCACTCTTGCACTCTCAGACCTGCGCGCTCTTGCACTCTCTCACTGCGCACTCTTGCACTCCCCGCGCACTCTTGCACTCTCAGACCTGCGCACTCTTGCACTCTCAGACCTGCGTGCTCTTCACTCTCAGACCTGGCACACTCTGCAATCTTGCACTCTCAGACCTGCGCACTCTCGCACTCTCAGACTTGCAACTCTTGCACTCTCAGACTGCCCCACGTCTTGCACTCTCAGACCTGCGCACTCTCGCACCTCAACCTGCGACTCTCCAACCTGCGCACTCAACCTCGCACCCCTCAGACCTGCCGCACTCTCAACCTCCCTCTTTCACTCTCAGACCTGCCGCTCTTTGCACTCTCAACCTGCGCACTCTCGCACTCCCCAGACCCGCGCACTCTCGCACTTCTCAGACCTGCGCAAATTTAATAGACCTGCCCACTCTCGCACTCTCAGAAATGCGCCTCTTGACCTCAGACCTCGCACAATCTGCACTCTCAGACCTACGCAATCTCAGACCGCCGCACTCTTGCATCTCAGACCCTGCCGCCCCTTGCACTTTTCAGACCTGCGCACTCTTGCACTCTCAGACCTACGCAATCTCAGACCTGGGACTTGCACTCTCAGACCCCGCAATCTAGAAACCCGCGCACTTTGCACTCTCAGAAACCTGCACTCTTGCACTCTCAGACCGGGGCACTCTCTCAGACCTGCGCACTCTTGCATCTCAGACCTGCGCACTCTTGCATCTCAACCTCGCACCTCGCACTCTCAACCTGCCCGCTCTTGCACTCTCAGACCTGCCCGCTCTTGCACTCTCAGACCCTGCCACTCTGACTCTCAGACCTGCCCCTCTGCACTCTCAGACCTGCGCACTCTTGCACTCTCAGAACCCGGCGCTCTTGCACTCTCAGACCTGCCACACTCCGCACTCTCAGACCTGCGCACTCTCAACCCGCACTCTGCACTCCAGACCTGCGCACTCTGCACTCTCAGACCTGGGCCCGCACCCCCCG
>JAODAL010056920.1:0-22994 GCA_025379985.1 Phyllomedusa bahiana
CGGCGGGCTCCGCATCCTTTTGAGCAAGCGTGCCGCTGTCCCCTGGGCCGGCCCCGGGGATCTAGAGGAAAAAAGCTGTGCCGCCCGTAATTTCCCCGGGGGCCCCCCAAAAACTAAAGCAAGCTGTGCCCGCCTTTTTCCCCCGGGGGCTCCGGGATCTAGACAGGGCTGGCCCGGGTTTCCCCCGGGGGCTTTCCCCATCTAGAGTGGGGGGCTGTATTTCCCCGGGGGGGGTTTTCCGCATTTTAAAAGGGGAGAGCGTTTTCCCGCCCGTATTTTCCCCGGGGTTCCCCCAACTAGAGCGAGGTTGTGCCGCGGGAAAACCCCGGGGGCTTTCCGCATTGGGAGAGCTGTGCCCGGGGTTTTTCCCCCCCGGGGGGTCCCTCATCTAGGACAAAGCTGTGCCGGCCCGTAAAAACCCCGGGGGCTCCGCATCCCAAGCAGAGCCCGTTTCCCCCGTAATCCCCGGGGCCATCCGCATCTTTTTTAGATAGCTGTGCCGCCTGAAACCCCGGGGGCTTTCCCCCCTAGAGCAGAGGGTTTGTGCCGCTGTAAACCCCCGGAGGCCTTTTCCGCATCTAAGGGCAGAAACTGTGGGCCCCATGTATGCCCGGGGTTCCGCATCTAGGAAGGCAGAGCTTTTGCCCCTGTATCCCCCCGGGGGGTTTTGCATCTAAGCTTGTGGGGCCCGAAACCCCGGGGCCTTTCCGGCCCCTCTAGAGGGGGAGAGCTTCCCCTGTAAAACCCCCCGGGCCCCCGGATCTAGAGCAATCTTTTTGGGGGAACTGGGATCCCCGGGGCCTTTTCCCCATCTAGAGCAAAGGGGCTGTATCCCCCGGGGGGTCCGCATCAAGGCAGAAAACCGCTGTGGGCCCTTTTAACCCCGGGCTTTCCCCATCCCAGAGCAGAGCTTTGCCCCCCTGTATTTCCCCCGGGGGTCCGCATCTAGACCGCCGCCCCTTTTCCCCGGGGCCCTTGATCTAAATGCAGAGCTTGGTATTTCCCCCGGGGGGTCCGCTTTTAGAGCAAGCTTCCCGCTTTTCCCGGGGGGTCTCCGCATCCCAAGGGAGAGCTGTGCCCTGTTTTCCCCGGGGGCTCCGGCCCCTTTGAGCAGAGCTGGTGGCCCGCTGTATCCCCCCCGGGGGGTCCGGGATCTAGACAGAGCTTTGGTTATCCCCCCGGGGGTTTCCCCATCTAGAGCAGAGCTGTGCCCGGGGGGGGGATCCCCGGGGGCTCCCATCTAGAGCAAAACTGTGCCGGCTTCTCCCCGGGGGCTCCGGGATCTAAGCAAAAAGCTGTTTCCCCGGGAGGCCCTTCCCCCATCAAAAGCAAAAACTGTGCCCCCCCGTTAATTCCCCCGGGGGCCCGCATCCCAAGCAGAAACTTGCCCGGGGTGTTTAATCCCCCCGGGGCTCCGCCCTCTAGAGCAAAAGGGGTGCCCGCTGTATTTCCCCCGGGGGCCTTTCCCATCAAAAAGCAAGACTTTCCCGCCCGTACCCCGGGGGGGTTTCCCCAAACAAAAGCAGAGCAGGTGCCGGGGTGTAAAACCCCGGGGTTCCGGGATCTAAGGGGGGGCAATAGCTGGCCCCCTGTATCCCCCCGGGGGGCCCCCGCGTCTAAACCAAAAGGGTTGGCCCGCTGAACCCCCCGGGGGGGTCCCATTTTAAGCCCGAGGCTGTGCCGCTGTATCCCCCCGGGGCTCCCCATCTAGAGCAAGCTGGGGCCCGCCCCCGGGGGTCCGCAAATGCAGAGCTGTGCCCCTTTTTATTTTCCAGGGTCCCCCGCATCTAGAGCAAAACTGTGCCGCTTTATCCCCGGGGGGGGGGGGGCTCCGCATCTTTTTAGCCGGAGCTGTTTAAGCCCGGGGGCCTTCCGCCAAAAGGGGGAAAAAGGGTGTGCCGCGGATCCCCGGGGGCTCCGGGAAACTAAGCAAAGCTGTGCCCCCTGTAATCCCCGGGGGCTCCGAACTAGAGCAGAGCCCGTTTCCCCTGTAAACCCCGGGGGCTACCCCCATTTTAACACTTCCCCCGTAGGCTGGAGGAACCGCTGTACCCCCGGGGCCCCGGGGGCTCCGCAACTAGAGCAGAGCTTTCCCGCTGTAAACCCCGGGGGGTTTCCCCATCTAGAGCGGGCGGGCCCCTTTATCCCCCGGGGTCTCCGCATCTAAAACAAGCTGTAAATCCCCGGGGGCCCCCGCATCTAGAAACAGAGCTGTGCCCGGAAAACCCCGGGGGCCCCGCATTTTGGGGCAGAGCTTGTCCTGCTGGGTTTCCCCCGGGGGCTCCGCCTCTAGAGGGAGAGTTTCCCCGTTCCCCCGGGGGTTCCCCCATCTAAAAAAGGGCCCAAAAATTTGTGCCCCCTGTATCCCCGGGGGTCCCGCATCTAAAAGGGGGCCGAAACCCCTGGGGGTCCGCATCTAGAGCAAGGGTGTGGGGCCCCTTTTTTTTCCCCGGGGGCTCCGGGATTTTAGACAAGCTGGAAACCCCTTTGCCCGCATCTAAGCAAACTGGTTCCCCCTGTAATCCCCCCGGGGGGTCCGGGATCTAAGCAAGCCTGGCCGCCGTATCCCCCGGGGGGTCCGGTCCCCTCTAACCCAAACTGTGCCCGCTGTATCCCCCCCGGGGGCCCCCGCATCTAGAGCAAACTGGGGGCCCCTGAACCCCGGGGGGTCCGCATCTAGATCAGACCCCGGCCCCCTGTAATCCCCCGGGGGCTCCGCATCAGGAGCTAGTTGTGCCCGCTGTTTATTTTCCCCGGGCCTTTCCCCCTTTTTAATCAAGGAAGCTTTTTTTTAAACCCCGGGGGGCCCTTGGGCCCCCCCAAAGCAGGGGGGTTGCCAAAATTTTAAACCCCCAGGGGGCCCCCCCGGGACTTGGGGAAACCAAGCTGTGCCCGCTTTATCCCCTTTGGGAAAAAATTTCCCCAATTTTTAAAAAAGCAAAAAAAAGGGTGTATCCCCGGGGGCTTCCGCATCCAAGGGGCGTTTTGGGGCCCCTGTAAACAAAAAACCCCCGGGAGTCCCATCAAAGCAAAGAAACTTTGCCCGCCAATTTTCCCTTTCCCCGGTTTTGGGCCCGCATCTTAAAAGGGGGAAGAGGGGTGTGGGCCCCGCTGTATCCCCGGGGGCTCCGGGATCTTTGAGGCAGAGCTGTTCCGCCCTTTGGCCTCCGGGATCTAAAAGCAGAGTGTGCCCCCTGTATCCCCGGGGGGGTCCGCATCAGAGCAGAGCTGTTCCCCCGTGGGCTTTCCCCCATGCAGAGCCCTTTCCCGGGGTGTTTTTCCCCGGGGGGCCGGGATCTTTGAGGGGAAGAGCTGTGCCGCCCGTAAACCCCGGGGGGCCTTCCCGCAACTAAAAAGCAGAGCTGGGGCCCCGCTGGAAACCCCAGGAATCCGCATCTAAGCAAGGGGCTGTGCCCCCTTTTAAAAACCCGGGGGCTCCGCATCTAGAGCAGAGCTGGGGGCCCGCTTTATCCCCGGGGGCTCCGCCAACAAGCTTTTGCCGCCCGGAATCCCCGGGGGGGGGCCCCCATCTAGAAACAGAGCTGTGCCCCCTGTATCCCCGGGCTCCCGCAAACTAAGCAAAACCGTTTTCCCCGGTATCCCCCGGGGGGTCCGCATCAGAAACAGACTGTGCCCCCTTTCCCCCCCCATCTAGAGCAGAGCTGTGCCGAAATTTAAAAACCCCCGGGCCCCCATCTAAAGCAAAATTCCGTTTTCCCCGGGGGCTCGGCATCTAGACAGAGCTTTTCCTCGGGATTCCCCGGGGTTTCCCCATCTAAGCAGAGCTTTGGGGGCCCCCCTGTATTTTCCCCCGGGGGTTTCCTCCGGGGAACAAAAAGGGAAAACAGTCCGGGGAAAATTAAACCCCGGGGGGTCCGCCTGGGGCAGGGGCTGTGGGCCCCCGTATTTCCCGGGGGCCCCCGCACCCAGACAAGCTGTGCCCCCTTTTATCCCCGGGGCTATGCATCTTAAGGGGCAAAGCTGTGCCGCTGTAAAACCCCGGGGGGCTTTCCCCAAAAGAAAACTGTGCCACTTTATTTCCCCGGGGCCCCCGCCTCAAAACCATACGTGCCGGGGGTTTAAAACCCCCGGGGGGGTCCGCATCAAAGGGAAGCTTGCCCCAGTTAAACCCCCGGGGGCTTTCCGCATCTAAAAGCAAAAGCTTTTTTCCCGGGGTCCGCATCTAGGGGGCAGAAACTGTGCCGCTGTTTAAAACCCCGGGGGGGGCCGCATCTAGAGAAAAATCCGCCTTGTAACCCCGGTGGCCCGCACTAAAAAATCTGTTTCCGCTTTAAACCCGGGGGACTTTCCCCTCTAGAGGGAGACCGGCCCCCATTAAAACCCCGGGGGTTTTCCCCGCAATTCTAAAATCCCGACTTGTGCCCGCTTTATTCCCGGGGCTCCGCAAACTAAAAAGCAAAGCTTTTTTGGTTTCCCGCTGTTTTCCCGGGGGCACCGCACTAAAAAACAAAAACTGTCCCGGTGTTTCCCCGGGGGGTCCGCATCAATGAGCAGGCAGCTTTGCACTGTATCCCCGGGGCTCCGCATCTAGAGCAATAGCTGGCCGCTGTATCCCGGGGTCTCCGCATCTAGGAGCATAGCTGTGCCGCTGTATCCCCCGGGGGCTCCGCATCTAGAGCCTGAGCTGTGCCGCTGTATCCCCGTGGGCTCCCGCATCTATAGCAGAGCTGTGCGGCTTTTTCCCCGGTGGCTCCGCATCTAGAGTCAAGCTGTGCCGCTTATCCCCGGGGGCATCCGCATCTTAGTAGCAGATCTGTTCCGCTGTATCCCCCGGGCTCCGCATCTAGAGCAGAGCTGGTATCCCCGTGGCTCTCCGCATGCAGATGGCTGTGCCAGCTGTATTCGCCCGGGGCCTCCCCCGCAACTAGAGCAGCCAGCTGTGCCGCTATTATCCCCCTCGGGCCTCGCATCTAGACAGAGCTGTATCCCCCGGGGGCGCCGCAGGCAGAGCTGTGCCGCTGTATCCCCGGTGCCTCCGCATCTAGAGCAAGCTGGTTCCCGTCTGTATCAACCCGTCCCGCCCCCGGGGGCTGCCGCAATAAGAGCAGAGCTTGCCCCCGCCTGATCCATCGGGCCTCCGCATCAGACAGACTTTGCCCCTGTAACCCCCCCGGGGGCTCCGCATCTAGAGCAGACGGTGCCGCTGTAGCCCCGGGGGCTCCGCATCCTTAGAGCAGGCTTTGCCGCCTGTATTCCACGGGGCCTCCGCATCTAGAGCAGCAGCTTTGCCGCTGAACTCCCCGGGGCTCCGCATCTAGAGCTAGCTGCGCCGCTTTAACCCCGGGGGCTCCGCATCTAGAGCATAAGCGGTGCCGCTTGTATCGCCCGGGGGGTGGGGGGGCTCCGCATTGTCCCAAGCAGCCGCTCATCCTCTGTGTATTACCGGCGGGAGGGGAGGGAGGTCCGTGGTGAGATCGTAGAAGCCGTTCTTGTCCGTGAGCTGGTCCTAGTGATACTCCCTCCGCCTTTTTTTTTCGGTACTGATAGCCCTGCTCGCCGTAATAGCCGTCCTCACAGTCAGGCACTGCAGGTTTATGCCCTCGTCGGCGGGATCTTGTCCTGCTGATTCCCAATCATGTGCAGATCCCCCCCCGGCGGAGGCCGAGCCGCTGACACCGGGTTAGTGACGGCACCTGACACAAAGCGACACTGTGGTGCACACCGTGCCGTCGCGCTATTGCTGGAGCGTTACCGCAGCACAATCGGGTGCTGCAACCTCTACATAACCGGCCCACATCTCATTCACGCTCCCGAGGAGAGGGCCGATCCCCGGGGCCTGCGGAAGGTGCATCCCTGACAGGAGGCGTCTTCTTCTGCACTGGGGGTGAGGAGACTCCGGGCTCACAGAGGATGGAGCTGCCCCGGGCCTCGCTCGTTACATGGAGGGAGCTGCCCCGGACCTCGCTCATTACATGGAGGGAGCTGCCCCATTAGACTCGCTCATTACATGGAGGTCGCTGCCCGCGACCACGCTCGTTATTCATGGAGGAGAGCTGCCCCGCCCCTCGCTCATCTACATGGAGGGATCGGCCCCTGGTGCCGTCGCTCGGTACATGGAGTGTAGCTGCCTCGGGCCTCTGCTCTTTATATGGAGGAGCTTCCCCGGCCTCGCTCGATCATGGAGGGAAGCTCCCCGGCCTCTGCTCGTTACATGGAAGGGAGCTGCCCCGTACCTCGCTCGTTTACAAGGAGGAGGGTGCCCCGGCCTCGCTCGGTACATGGAGGGAGCTGCCCCGAACCTCGCTCGGTACATGGAGGGAGCGGCGCTCGCTGTACAATGCCCGGCAGTAGCTGCCCGGGAGCCGCACTCTTCCTCTATAGAAGATGAATTGACAGATCAGCGAGCCGCGGCACCTGGAGGAAGGTTGTATTGTAAAATAATAAGAAGTCAACTGATCATAAAAGCATCAGTTTATTATAAAATCCCCGCAGATTCGTCGGCCTCGTTTTGGGGGACGTATGAAAGAGAACTCCCTAGCTGATCGCTTCTGTTATATGATGGAGTCTAGGACTCACCCCCCCTCATCTGATCCTATACATGTCTTGTCACTAGTGTTGAGAGACGATTTTTATTGACAAGTTTTTGAAATTCGGCAAGTTTTATGGTTATCGAAATTTTCAGAACATTCAATAATAAAGGTTAAAATCTGTGCATCAACTATTAAGATTCCGCCATATGTTCCGGCGCTTCTGTCATTTTGGCGGCCAGCAAATCAGATTACAGAATAAGAGCAGTGTGAATGTGTTTGCGACTGTCATGAACTGGGATTGTAAGGTTGCCGATTGGCTGGTAAAAATCACATGACCCTCATTTTTACATAGAACAGCGTTTCCTGTTTTCACCTCAGTGTCTCTCAGGGGTTTTCATAGGGAAAAGGACCGGGCGCTCTGCCTGGGGCCAAAAACAGTTTCAAAAAATTTAGTCTATTTCGGGCACAGAGAAACCCTCTACTTTTACAGAATCCTTTCCAAATTTTATTTAGTTTTAGAGTTTTGAAGTTTTTTATGTAGTTACTAGAGAATTTTAAACGCAGCATCTACGGCTTTAATTTCAGGGGGGGGGGGTGGGGGGGGGGGGCCCCGGCGAACAAAAACAAGCTCTAACTATAAAAAACACTGGATAAAGGTTTTCACCAAGACTTATTGTAGCCCCTTTTGCACGCAAAATTTTATTTTTTAACATTTTTGGGCTACAAAATTTTTTTTCCTGGATTTGGGCAGCCTGAACTTATTTTGGGATACACATCACTTCTATAATTTGCGGGGTCTTTTTGGGTTAGGTGCAAAAAACTCCATTTTTTTTAAATCAGTATACTTTTCAATAGGTGTTCATTTTTTAAATTTTTAAAACCATTCCCAACCTGTGTTGAAAAATATCCACCTTGCAGTTAAATTCAATCCAAACCATTTTTTTTTTTAAGTCACACAGTTTTTTTTTTGGCCCAAAAAATTTACTGTGAAATTATACAAAAAACATAACGGGAAACGTGTTTTTGGGATTTTTTGCCCCAACCCCCAGCTTTTTCTTTAAACGCAGCTTCCACTAAATCTTAAAACAGCAATTCTATAGCCCACCCCGGGTGAATTAAAAGGGTGCAAAAAATACCGTTTATTATACAAAACAAAACAGAAAACGTGTTTTTTTGCACTTTTTCCCAGTCCATATTTGTTGAAAAAACACCTTGCATTAAATTTTTGGGAATCCAGCAATTTTGTTTTGATTAGAGGGTTTTGAAAATGGGCTGTGATTTGCCGTTTTTTTAAATAAGAGATTTTTCCAAAACTATTCCAAAACCTTCTCAAATTTTTAATTTCTGAACATGGAGCAAATGCAGGTGGAAACGAGCAAAGAGGGGGGTAGGACGGGGAGGTAGGGGTACGGGGGAAAAGGGGTGCCCCTTTTCCATCCCTGGACAAAAAACCATGCCAGCGGATCGTCATTTTTCCCAAGACCGCACCCCTGTCATCCGGGGTCAGGGCCCGTTAATCTAAAAAAAGGGAACATCGCCCAATCTGCCCCCTTTAAAGAGGTTAATGCAACCTGCATTTAGCATCTTACCTCCTCGTCCTCCCCAGTCAGGGCCCCAAAAAATGCCCGTCGTCAGCATCATCACATCCCCCAAACCCATAACACCCCAAAAAGTCAACTCGTGAAACCCACCATTTGTGGTTTAAATCCATTGCCCTGAAGACCTTTTTAAAGGAAAAAATGGGGTTGGGGGTTCAGAAGGGCAATTTTAAAAAGTTTAAAGAGGAAAATTTAGCCCTGCCTGACCCCCCAGTTAATGTCCCAAAAAAAAAGGAGGTAAAGGGAACCCGGGTTCAATGGGCCCAAAAAACCCGGGGGCGGGTCGGGAAAACGCCTTTGCGGGCCCCTTGTTTTGGGTTAGCCCGCACTTCTGGAGCAGAAAGCCCAGGCCCAAACCAAGCCCACCTGTTTTGGGATAAATGATGATGAGACGACATTGTGGACCCCTTCCGGGTTCCTTTTCCGCAAAATTTTTGCTTGCACGCTTAAAACAGGGACGAGGAGAAACAAAGGGGAAAGGTGAAAAAAATACGGGCCCGCCACAAAAAGGGAGAGGGGGGTCCCCGAAGTCCCCCCCTGAATTTTGATTCCGCCACCCACGGTCACGAAAACCCCCCGGGCTCCTCGCTTATCGCCGTAAAAAAAGGTCCAAAACCTTTTCAACCCCTGGGCCTTTCTTTGACCAAGCCTCTGTTCACCCCAGCGATGTCATTGCCACCTTTGCCAAAAACGCAAAAGAAAGGCAAAAACCTTTAAAAGTGGTTAACCACCACCAAAAAGTCTAGCCCCAAATGCAGCGAATGCATGATTTTTGGAAATGGGGGGGAAACATTTGGGCCCAAAAAAAAGGCGAGACCGACCCCGGGGCCCCCCAACCACTGCCCACACCCCTCGTTTTCCTCCCCCCTTTCCCCCCACCACCAAGCTTTTCCCTCACTCCCCAAATGTCCTCTCAGAGTCATAAAATCGGGGGATCGGGGCCCTCCGCTTCGTCTCCACCGTTTCCCGAGTACCACCAGCACCCCCCCCAGAGACCCATCCTCCCCTTCCCCTTTCCCGCCATTTGCCCAAACCTGAAACCCCGTAAGGGGCCCAGCCCAAGCAGCCACCTTTCTGTTTTCCAGGTTTGGGGCAGAAAAAACCCATTTTAAAACCCCCAAAACCCCCCCAAAAAGCCAAAAGCCTGAATGTCGGGCATTGCCAGGTTTTTTGGCCCCTTGGAAAATGTTCCCTTTTCCGCCCGGTGGAACAAGATGGGTTCCCCCCAAAGGTCATGGCCCCCCGCCTGCCCCCAATACCAAAATGCCGAGCAGGCTTTTCTTTTCCCAAAAAAGCCGTCCCGGCCTGGCCAGCCACGTGTCATCTAAAATTTAAAGCGGTAGTCTGCATCTGTGGCCGGAAAAGGGCCCCACCCTAAACCAAACCGACACATGGATAGAAAAGCACGGCCCAAAAGGCCGCTATACCCTCGGGTTGACAGCTCACGGGGTGAGCTGGGGGGGAATGCCCTCGGGGGGTTGACGGGCCCCTCAGGCTCGGCGACCTCTTAAAAACCCGGGCGGGGATGGTGCAGGGCCTTTTTTCCCCCCAAAGGGGGGCCCCCCGGTAGCATAAAGTGCCCAGAACACCAGCCGTGTTAAAATTTAAAATCTGCCTTGGAGACCGTCCAAAACACGGGTTCGGGGAGCTGGGGACGGCTTTTCCGCAACGAGACCGGGGCCGCGGGCTGGGTGAAAAAGGGAACCTTGTGCCAGGCAAGGGGGTTGTGCATAACGGGCAAAATCTGTTTGCCCGCCCTTAAGATGGGAAGGCTGGAGCACATTTCCCCTTTGCCTGGCACATGTCATAAACCCTTTGGGGTCGCCCCAAAATTTTTCCTAAAGATTTCCCCGGGGTTCTGAACTGCCTGCTGAGGAAGACTCGGGCCCGAGTTCGCACTTCCCGGTTTGAAACCCGGGCTTCGCCCCCGCCTGGCTGCGTTAAAGCTTCAGCTCGGCCCCCCCGTAAAACCGTCTATTTTTTGACTGGAAACCACGCGGGAATTCCACCCCCACATGCTCCAGCGATTTTTGGAAACAGCGAAAAAATCCCCTTACCCAGTACGAAGTGACACAGGGCCCCTGACAAGCGCGGTGCAAAACCTGGGGGTGTTACCCAAACCGAGAGTGGGGGGCCCAGGTGAAAGAGCTCTGCCCCATCCTTGCCATTTTTAAAAAGAAGCCCCCAAAAAAGGGTCATGCGGACTTTTCCCTTGTCAGCAGAGCATTTGGTGATCTTATTTTCGGGAAAACAAATCTTTGGGACACTCGAAAAAACGGGTCCCCCGCGAGGGAGGGGGAGAGGGGCCCCCCCCACAGACCGGACAGGGACCCCTTTCTCTCCGTCAAATCCACGGGGCCCCCACATTTTCCCACAAATTTCATGGGTTTTTTTCTTTAGGCAGGGGTTTTGGGGGTTTTCCAAGCTAGTGAAAGGCGGAAACCTCAGCTTCTCGGGGTAAATCAACTCAGGCGGGCCCAGGGCGTTTTTTGAACGTGCCGGAGGAAGGGGAGGAGGGAAGGGGGAGGTTTTTCCCTAGACCCCGGGGCCCCGTCCCGGGCCTTGGAAAGGGGTTGGGCGCAAATTTAGGCAAAGGGGAAGATGAGTTTTTGGCTGGGCCCCTAAACCCCAGGGGCCCGGGGGGAAACTCAAGGCCCCAATCTCTCACATGATGCTTGGAGCAAAATTTTCCTCCAACATGACCCTCGCATTAAAGGGCCCATAAAATAAACCCAACATTACTGGGGGGCCCAAACCCCCTGGACCCCCGGGAACAAAACAAAACCAGAAATTTTCCCTTTCCCACCCCCCCAAATAAAGAAAATGAAAGGAAATGGAGACCTTCCCGGGATTGATAAACCCGGGAGCCCATCTGTTTGGGCGCTTCACGTTCCCAAATGCCCATGGGGGAAAAACAACATCACACGGACAGCAGTAGAGTGCCAAGTACCAAAGCAGCAGAAAGCGGGAAAGGGGTGGCAGAAGCCTAATGGGGGACCTCGGGAAATTTTTTATTTTCCCCCCTCCCCAAACGCATGCAATGCAGGGCCACACCCAAACCCACACAGGGGATCACTTAAAATCATGGTGCACGCCTATCTGCGCTCAACACCGATTTTTTTTTTGGATGTGTTCTGGACCCAATAAGACTCCTGGGAAACCAAAAAAGGACGAAGGGGCCCTCCGCTCGCCACACCATAGGGGTTTTGCCCCGGGCCCACAGCCACTTCATATCTGGGGCGCCCTTTCAGCACAGCTTGGGGAGCCCTTTAAACAGAAAAACCACCCCGGCTTTCCACAAAAATTTTGGGGATCTTTTTACTTTCATCAAGATGAATCGGGCCATGGATCTCTGATGATTTTTGGGGGCCCCAATTGCCGGTAAACCGATTAGTTGCTGGCTATTTCCCACATTCCTCTCCAAACAGAAAAGGGCCCTTTCTTAAAAAAACTTATTTTTAAAATATAAATTTCTTATTTGAAATTTTTTTTCTCAATTCCCAACATTTCTTTTTGCGGGGTTTTTGCTGTGGGGAGACAAAAAATAAACCAAGGTTTCATAAAAAAACCATTTTCCATTTACTCACTTTCATCTTTAGAATTTTCCATTGTCAAGGGTTTTTAGGTAAAGTTGCTTTTAATACACCCAAAATCAGGTCCTTTGGACCCAGAAATTGGCTTCTAAGGGGCATTTCCCCTTCACAATTTTTAACAGGGGCTGAGAAGCATTTTTTAAAAATTTTTTGGGGTCATGTTGCTGGAGTTTAACAGCAAAAAACATTTCCCTTTTGGGAAACCCGAAATTTTGGCTTCTAAGGGGCATTTCTCCCCTCAAAATTTTTTTTTAATATTTTTTTGGCGAGAAGTCATAAAAAAATTTTTTTTCGGGGTCGGGTTGCTGTGAAAAACAGCAAAAATTTAAAGGTCCTTTGGAACAAAAATGGGTTTTTCAAGGGGCATTTCCCCTTTCCCAAAAATTTTTAACAGTGGCTGAGAAGTCATTTTTTATAATTTTTTGGGTCAGGGCCGCTTTAAAAATGTAGCAAAACTACAGGCCCAAATTTCCCTAAAAAATGTTTTTTCTAATAACTTTTGGGTTTTTCCCAATTTTGGGGTCAAAAGGGGCTCAGGGGCCCATTTTAAAAAATTTTTTGGGGGGCATTTTGCTTTTGACATGCTTTTATAAAAATTCCCCCAACCCGGCCCCTATTTTTAAAAAATGTTTTTTTCTAACAGACTTTTGTTCTTCAAAAATTGCCCAAAAAGGGGGCCCCAAGGGGCCCTGCTTTGAATTTTTGGGAGGCATTTTGCTTGTGAAAATTGCAGCTTACTAAGGTCCTTTTTCTAAAAAAAAATTTGTATTTTTAACAGAAAATTTTTTCTTCAAAATTTGGTCAAGGGGTGGCTAAAGGGGTGATGGTGCTTTTCAAAACAGGAATAGTAGAAAACTGTTAAGGAACATTTTCCCAAAATGACTTTTTTTTGGGCAAGATCTTTAACCATAGTTTATAACCCCTTTTAATTTGAGAAAAACCCATTTAATACAATTTAAAAAAAAGAAAAACAAAGACAGGGGGTGGGATTCCATCCGTTTTTAAAAAAATTTTTTTTTTCTATTTTTAAAGTACTAAAAAACTTGAAATGTACAAAAATAAGCTTTTTTAAAAAAATTTCCTCTGAATTGTACAAGGAGGTACAGGAAAACTTGACCAAAATGAAGGTTTATCAAGGACATGGAGTACGGAGCACGGACAGAGAACAAAGCACAGAGACCAATTCCTCCAGCACGTTGAAAATAAAATTTAGAAAAAAAAAATCCAAGATAAAAAGGGGACCTGGGTTTTAACAGGGGGCGTTAACCACCATTTTTTCCCCAATTTAAGTTCCCAAAAAGGGCCCACTCATACGGGGGCAAGCGCTTTCCCAGGAAATTTACGTGTACAGAGGAAGGGGTTTGGGGTTTCACACTTCCGCTTCCCCACTCTGCCCCTTTAGCACGACAAATTTCGTTGCCGGGGTCATTGGGGATTTTAAAACCCGCGTGTTTTTAAAAATGACGGGGACCCAGCCTTTGGGGTCTCACCGACCCCTGTAACTCCCCCGCCCTGGTTTAAAACTTTCGGTCCAGGACAGAAAAGTCTAAGTCCAGTGAAAAAAAAATGGTGGTTGAAAGACTCCCCTTTTTTTCCCGGGACTTTTTAAATGTGGGGGTCATCAGGTTTGGGGGTCATGCGTTGGGCCCCGGAAAAGGGAAAGTCCCAAAAAGTTTCCCGTTAAAAAATAAAATGGTGGTTGGGAAAAATCCTTTTTCCGGCACTTTTTTTAAAAGTGGGGGGTCATGCAGGTTTGGGGGTCATGCTGCGTTCCAGGGCAAAGGGGTATTCAATTTTCCCTTTTCCCAAATAACATATGGTTTTAAATCTACTGCCTTCTTTCACTTTTTTAAATTTTTGGGTTTATGCAGGTTAAGGGTCAGGCTTGGGGTTTCAAGCAGGATATGAATTGGGCTGTGGGGACCTTTTTTTTTCTGGGGACTTTTTTTTAACCAAAATGTTTTTGCCTAAGATGTAAAAAGGGTAGAAAGGTGTTGGTTCTTCCATAGACTTTAAAAAGTTTATCGGAGATGATCGACCTTTTCGAAAACCTTATGATTGGGGGGTCACTATCACTACATCGTTGTCGATACCAACGAAAACCCAACACTAAATCAACTGATCCCATACTTTGTTTTTTCACTACTGACCCCTTTTGAAAGGTTTTTTTTTCCATTTTTTAAAGAATTTTTCCCGTGGTAAATCGGGGTCTGTACATTGTTAAAAAATGGAATCTATATAAATTAAAATGAAACCAATTTTCTTCTTTTTTTTCCCCGTTTTTTAAAAGGGGGTTTTTCACATTCCCCAACCAAAAAACAAATCTAAATTTTTTTATTTGGGTTTTCCCCCACTCCCGTTTCAATGACTCTTTAGTAAATTCTTCCTTCTGTCCCTTCATCCTCTATTTAATAAGTTTTCTTTTTTATCTAATACTATAAAAGGGGAAATATTCCATTCCCCTCCATTATCATGTAAATGAATTTGGCAACTTCTGAACCTGTTACAAATGTAAAAAAATTCAGCGTTTGCAATCATAATTGACGAACAAGTTAAAAATTATGTTTTCAATTAGGGAAAATAGCGGTTGACTTTGGGGTTTAGATCCTCTATTTGAAACCTGCGAGGGGGCCCCATGGTTTTCAGGCGGTATCACCGCACTAACTTCAGGAATCAGGGATTGACATTTTGAATAGTGAGAAAAGCCTCCATTTAAAATTTAAAACCATGAAATCTCCTCACACTGCTTATAGCCATAACGTCTAACTTTTGATAAAATTTTTTTTAAAACTTAGTATGAAATTTTGGCCACACAATCCTTGTTTAGGGTTTTTGAAAAAAATCAACATTTCAAAAAAATTTGGGAAAAAATTTTTCATTTTTTAAAGTTCTAAAAAATTTTTTTCGTGCAAGACAGATTCCCCCACAAAAAAAGTTTTTTAACCCACATTTTCCAAATGGGCCCCCTGTAGGTTTTGGGATCATTTTTTTTAAAGTTTTTTATTTTTTATTAAAATTAAAGGGGCTTACAATTTTTGTAGAAAATTTGCAATATACATTTTTTTAGGAAACCATTTCCCGGGTTTTTACGTGGGTTTGATTGCCTGTATGGTAGAAACCCCCATAAATGACTTTAAACCCAAAAAAATTTCACCCCTTTTAAAATTTTTTACAACAGTGTTTTGGAAGTTTGTTAACCTTTTAGGTATTTTACCGAAAAAAAAAACAAAATGGAGGTAAAAAATTTTACTTTTTTTTTGCAGTTTTTTAAATTTTTTTCCATTATTCACAAGAACCGGGCAATCTGACCAAAAAGAAAAGTTTAAATTAATAATTTTAAATTTTCCCCCGGGTTTTGCGTTTTTCCCCGAGAATCCCATAATATGGCCCTGGGTTCTATTTGGCTCAACCCCCAAGCCTCAGAGAAGGAGCAGCACCTACGGACTCTGGGGGCCCCATTTTTTATTTTCTTTTTTTATTAGGCCCCCAATTTTAGGTTTTTTCGGACACCCAATAGGGGCTTTTTAAATTAAAAAACTCCCCTAAAAAGACGCCATTTTTGGGAAAAGAAAAAACCCCCAAGGAATATAAACCCAGGGGGTAGTGAGTAAATCACCCAACAGGTGTTTCACTATTTTTTTTGCAATAAAGGGTATGAAAAAGAAATTATTTTTTATTTTTTAAAAACAATCTGCAATTTTGGCTTAAAAAAAGTTTTTTTTTTTGCAAGGAATTTCCTGGAAAAAAAATTCCCCCAAATTTTTTTACAAAAATTTCTTCAAGTTTTGGCAATACCCTATAAAGTGGGTTTTAAACTCTATTGGGCACATGGCAATCATACAAAGGGGGGGACGATTTTTGGCTTTTGGGAAAGCAGATTTTTTGGGGGGTGCCAAATTCACATTTTTAAAAACCCCCCAAAATACCAAAAATGGGAAACAATTTCCCGAAGTGCCCCATTTAGAATTCCAAAAAACGCCCAGGATCCATCTAGGGGGTTTGTGCATTTTTTGGGGCACAAAGGGGTATCGTAAATTTTTTTTTAGCATTGGGCCCAAAGAAAAAAGGGGGGGAAAAAACACAGATCCGACATTGTTTTTTTGGGGTTTAAATTTACAGCCCTTTTGCCGAATGGTAAAAAAATATATCATAACTTTAAATTTGAGGGTCGGGACAATTTCAGTGATACAAATTTTTATATAGCTTTTTGTTTTTTTACTTTTACACAAAGGGAAAGGGTTTTTTTTAAAAACGGGGGCCCTTTTATGTCTTCCCAAAATCCCCGAGAGACAATTAAATTTTTTTTTTTCAGTGTAAAAGGACTGTGTCGGGGCTTGTTTAATTTGGGATGAGTTGACGGTTTTTTTGATTTTCCATTATGGGTTCATATGAAAAATTTGATCATTTTATTAAGGTTTTTGTGAAGCACTTTGGGGAAAAAACAGAAATCCTTTGGGATTTGTTTTTCATTTTTATTTTTTTTCAGCCCCTCCCTCCGTGCTATAATTGAACCCGATTTAAACTTTAAATCACAAGTTTGATATGATTACAGAGATGCCCAATTTGTAATTTTTTTATGTTTTACTGCTTTTACACAATAAAAACACTTTTTTCAAACAGGAAAACAGGTTTTTTGCATCGCCATAATTTTTTATAATTTTCTGTGTACGGAGATGAGTAAGGGCTTGTTTTTTTTCAGAAGGATTTTTACTAGGAAAGAGTGAAACCCCTAAAAAAATGAGATCAGCTGATTTTCAATTTTAAAAAAAAAATCGTGTCGACTTTTGATCTCAATAACTCCGATTCCCCCTTAAAAATCCCAAAGGAGAAAGCTTAAAAAAAATTAATTTTTTTACCGAAGGGGAGGTGGGGAGAAGCTGGAATTAAAAATCCATAACAGTAAACTGGATACCTTGGGAAACGGATGAGCAGGTAGTGGAAACCACTGACTGCCGCTAAACGGTGGGGAACGGGGGCCCCGCCAGGGAGTGGAATCTAAGTGGGGGGCCCTGTATTCATCAGAACCCCCGCAAAGTGGAAAGGACTTGCCTTTCTCGGGGGACTACCAGGTCCGCTACCCCTGACGTGACGTAAATTCCAGGGCTTTACCAAGTAGTTTTTGTTCGGGCAAAAGCCCCGGACAAAACTTTCCCCTTCCCCGAATCTCAAAGTCCGTTTTCCCGGTCATTACTTTTGACCTGTAGAGCCCCACAAGCTATTCCACTGTATGTGCGGCCCTTGGGCGCACATACAAATTCCCGGGGCAGGGACAAATTTTCAGGGAGGGAAAGGGGGGGGGCGGGCGCCCGGGGTGACGGGGGGGTGGGGGTGAGGGGGGCCCCCGGCTTTCCCCCACTGGGGGAAAGGGGGTCAGGAAGCAGCCGCGTCCCCCCGTGAGAGGCTCCGCCCCCTGCTGTGCCTTAAACCCCGCCTGAGTCCAGACCACAAGAAGGATATGGAAATGAGACCTCATGCCGAACAGCAAATAAGTATGTAATAAGGGGGAAAACAAAATAATGTTTCCCGAATTTTGGGAAAAGTACTGAAAGTATGTGTATGCATATGTTTGTGGAAATGTGTAAAGTGGATTTTTTATGGGTTAAAATAACGCAAGCTGGGGTTTAAATGCTGTCAGTTGCGTGGGGGTGCTAAGCTGGAGCGCTCCGGGAAAAATTCAACAAGAAGTAAAAACTTGTCTTCCACAAATTTTTAAATTTAGGGTACAAAGACCGTTTCGCCGATCTCCATCAGCTTTTTCAATTTCCTGAAAAAAGCATTGTAACCCGCATCAAGTGGTAATACACCACTCACTTCGGAACAAGGGAAAAAAAAAGGGTTTTAAAGGGCCCACCCCCAAAAAGGGGGCGACCCCAAAAAAATTGCTATCAATCGTGAATCCTTTTGGATTTTACATTAAAACCAGAATGCCATGTGGTTTGAATAACAGAAGGACATAATTTTGCATTTTGATTGATTTTATTTTTAAAATGTTTTTCAATTAGTTTTAAACCCTGTCTTTTTTGTGTATCTATGTATAGAAACAGACGTTTCCATCCATTAAGAAGTTTTTTTCCCTTTTTAATTACAAAAGCTTTATAGACGGGTCTGTTTTTTTGGGGTTTTTACCCCTGCTACCCACTAAGGGCCTTTTTTTGGGGGGCCCGAAACGCGTTAGAAGTATTCCTTTGGATGTCTTAAATCTGTCTTCATCTCCCCAATAAACCCTGGATTTTTTTTTTTGGGGAACAAGCCCCCAAAAGCTTTTGGGCCCACTTTTTTTTACTAACAAATGCTTTTTCTCCAAAGGCAATTTGCGCAAAGAAACCAGCCGGGGAAAGGACGGAAAAGACCAGCTTTTTATAGGTACCAAAGGGAAAATTTCCAGTTACTGGGGCGCTTGCCCCCTTTTAAAATTTTACAGAGCCGGCGCACGCAATCCGGGCCCGGGAGGAGGATGGGGAACAACAAGAGCGGCCAGTTGAGTACAGGCGGCTAGGGAGCGATTGCAAACCCGGGATCCCCATACACGGGCCCCCGGGGCCAATCGCCCCAAATGCCCCAGGCCGAGACAGGGTTGCGGGAACACCCGCAGCCCACTTGCGGGCTGTTGGGGCCATGCGGGAAACCGTTGGGACAACTTTGTGAAGCCCAAATTTTGCTCTAAGAGTGACAGAAAAAAAACACAGGCGAAATAATCCATTCCCCTTTTAAAGGAAAATGAAAAAAATGAAACAGCGAAAACCACACGGTACAGCAGTAGCCCCCCCTTTACAAATAAGAAGAAAACCGGGAATGGAAATGGCACAGGGGAACTGGGAGGAGCCCTCTATCACTTTTTTGCACCAGGGGCCCAAAAACATGTCAAAAATGTGTGGCAGCCCAAAAAAATTCCCAACGGGGAACATGGAGGTTCAGCTGGCTGGGCTGAAGTTAAAGGGGGTGCAGTGGTAGCCAGGGCTGCTGTCAGTCATGTATAAACCGTTTCAAGGCTCCATGCAGCTAAATCAAATGGGGCCCCCACCCATTACTAGTTCCTATTTTTTAATATATCACTGGGCCCCTTTTTGACTAGGGCCCCTGACAGGAGTACTACCCTATTGGCACCCCTGGTATCCCTTTTACAGTAGCCTTAACGCAAAACCAGCAAAAATGACCTTTTGGACACTGAAAACAAAATATGCACAAAGAAATGAATATTTGGAATACGATTTTTTTCATTAGGACCTTTACTATTGGTCTTTTACAGTGGCCTGACCCAAACACCAGCAAAAATGACCTGTTGGACACTCAGAATAAAATTAGCAAGAAGAAATGAGTATTTGAAACAAGATTTTTTTGAATAGGACATTGACTATTGTTGTCGTTTACAGCACCATGAACCCAAAACCAGCAAAAACAGTGTTCTTAAATGCCTATACTTTGCAACTGGCAAATAGGAGTAGAAATAGAATTTCTTTTTGTGGAATATCTATGAAATGTGGTCTTATGGAAGAAGCCTAACACAAAATCAACAGTGTTTTTGAATCCTTATACCTTGCAAAAACCAATTAGGATTAGAAATAGAATTTTTTCTATGGGACATCTATGAAATGTAGTCTTATGGAAGAACTCTGACACAAAATCAACGGTGTTCTTGAATCCTTATACTTTGCAACTGGCAACTAGGGTTAGAAACATAATATTTTCTATGGAATATCTATGAAATGGGGTCTTATGGAAGAACAATGTATTTTACACCACCTGTCCCCCCAAAACTGCAGCAAGGAAATTTTGGGCAAGGAAATACATTTTCTGCAAGAAACCAATATATCACAGTGATTTCTTTTGAGAGATTCCCTAACAGTGTCTTGTCACAACGCCCCCCCCAAAACGCAGCAAGGAACTTTTGGGCAATCCCAATGATGTAGTCAGCAGTAATATCAAAATCCCAAAACAAATACTGTCTAGGTTTTCCCCTAATTTTTGCGTTCCCAAACCCCAAATTTTAATTTTTCTAGCAGTTTTTTTCCTTTGTGAAATCGTTTGGGAAAGGTGTGTCCGCCTCCCTTTGAAACAGCACAGCAGAAGGGGCCAGTGTGTTCATTTTAAAAAGACTGAAATTTAAAAATTTGGTTTTTAAAACCCAAAAAAAAAACATTTGCATACAAAAAAAGGGGGTCATGTGTTTTTAAAGCACCCAAATGAGTCAAACATTCCCTTTGGGACATTTTTAAACCCCCCTCTGTGCTCTGCACTGATTTTTTTGGTTGTAAAAAAGTACGGAAGTAGTGAAAAGGGTTTGCAATCTTAATTCTCGATCTGGTTTTTTTGACCCCCGATCTTGGGGAAAAAAATCGGATTGAACGGGATAGGGGAAAAACTTTAATTGACGACTCGATTTTAATTTGTCTGGGAATTAAATCCTCAAAAATTTATTTGACGTTTTTATTGGTGTCATTTTTGGGGGGAAAAGGGCCTTTTCGATCGTTTTTAAAATCCATTTTTTGGGAAAGGGAGGGTGAAGAAAAAACTGCAATCCTAGTATTTTTTTTTATTTTTAACAGCGCTCCCCTGTGCTTTTATCCAGCCCAATTTAGTTTTATTCTGTGGGCCCTACGATTACGGGGGAAACCCCAAAAATTAAAATTTTTTTTTTTTTTTTTTTAGTTGAAGTAAAAAAAAAAAAAAAGTTTTTTTGTATTGTTTTAAAAAAAAAATTTTTAGCATCACTGTCTTTGAAAGCCATAATTTTTTTTATTTTTCGTATCCCAGAGCGTGTAAAGGGCTTTTATGGCGGGTTGGACCAATTTTTTTTTTTGGGCACCACTTTAGGTTTATATGAGTTTTTATCACTTTTTTTTCCTTTGTATATCTGGGGTTTGAAAAAAAAATCCAATTCTGTGACTATTTTATTTTTTTTTTTTTAAAAGTGTTTCACCGTGCGGGTTTTATTTTAAACAGGGACAGATTTTTTGGGCAGGTCGTTACGCACGCACCCAAATACCAGATATGGGTACTTTATTTCTTTTTGATCTTTTTTGGGGTGATTGGCGTTTGTAAAAGGGAAAAGGGTGGTAAAACATGTTTTTTTTTATTTTTTTTTGTGTTTTTGTTTTTTAATTTTTTACCATTTTTACTTTTCCCCCTTTTTTTTCTTTTATACCTTCCGGGCTGTCTGTTAAGCAACAGCAAACTGCAAAGCATGTGGCTTGTCTGAGACAGGGGACACCGGAGGGGATCGCTCCTCCTGGTCTCCCTTAGTTATTGGGAAAAAAAGGATGGGGCGAAGTTTTTAAAAAAATTTATTCACCCAAAAAAAATTCTTTTTTGTCCCGAATTTAAAAATTCCCCGGACGAAATTTCATTAAAAAACAGCTATTTCCAGGCTGCACAGGGGTGCGTAGAACGTTTTTGGGCCCTGCTTAAATATGCAAAGGGAGCTCAAAGGGCTGCCGCCCTATTAGAACGCTTCCTCAAAAAATTTCCCCGGGCACTTACGGGGCAAAACTGACCAAAAAAACTGAAGTGGGAAAGCACCTAAAAAGTCAATTTTCAGCGCCAGCTGGAAAAAAAACAAGCCCGAGGGCTAAGAAACCTACGTTTGGTCAAAAAACACCGGGAGTAGGGGTTTCCGGGGCTGCCACAGAAAGCAAGGGGCAGTAAGGGGAACCCTCACAGCAGGTCCCCTCAACTGACAGCCATGCTGCCTGGGCCCCTTTCAGGGCGGGAAGGGCGGACCTTGCTATGGGGAACAAACCCGGTTATTTTTTGTATGGGGCGCTATTTGCATTTTTTTCCTGAAATGTAAACCCGATAGGTGGATGTTTAAAAATTACAACCCTTTCTAGACATTTTTATTCAACCCTTTTTGGGCGTTTCAGGGATTTTTTACCGGCTATTGATACCCTCTGGTTAAATTTTTAGGGTTTAATCTTGTTGTATGTTCATCTTATGGTCCACTAACTATCTATTTTTTTCCAAATTTTCCCCTGGGGGGGAAACCAATTTTTTTATCTGTGGATTGGGTTTAAACATGTAGGGAACCGGGAAACCCAAACGAATAATTTCTCTTTGGGTGGGGTCAAACTAGCCCAAACTCTTTGGGGTTCCTACTTAGGGTCGTTTTTCAGACGGGGCGCCTTATCGGGGGATAATCCTGTTTTTTTTTTTTCCTTTTTTGTTAGGGAAGGGTTTAATAGGAAAATTTTTGGGAATCGAAGGATTTAAATTTTCTGTTCTTCCATATTTTGGAGGATATTTTAAATACTTTTAGATTTTTTAAATTTTTTTATTGATTTTTAAAAATTTTGTTTTTGGGCCATTTTTCCTCTTCTTACCATTGTTGCTGATAAAGTCATGGCAGCCAAATGGAAAAAAAAAAGCCGAGGGCTAAGATCCTCCCAAAAGCGTCAAAGAACACAGTAGTAGGTTACTGGAGCCGACACAGGTCTCAGCACAGTAAGGGGATGTCACAGCAGGGATCACTCCATGAGGCCAGAGCTTTAACCCCTTCAGGACCCGGGGTTTTTTTTGTGACACGTTCGTTTTTCCCTCCTCGCCTTCTGAAAGCCATAACTTTTTTATTTTTCCACCTACATAGACACATGAGGGCTTTTTTTGCGTGATAAGATGTACTTTCTAATGGGTGTTATTCACTATACAATAGAATATACTGGAAACCCGAAAAAAAAAAAATTTCCCAAATGGGACAAAATTGTAAAAAAAAACGTATTTTCGCCATGTTTCTGGGTGATTTGCTTTTACGGCATTCAATCTTCGATAAATATAATGTGTCATCAGTATTCTACAGGTTTTTTACGCATCCGGCAATACCAAACATGTATGGTTTCCGCTATGTTTTGGTACCGTAAAAAAATTCTAAACATTTTCTATTTTTGACATTTGCGCCGCCGCGCCAGTTTGTGCGAACAATAACTTTTTTGTACTAACACCTATGGGCTCGTTGAGGGGCATTTTTTTGCGGGCTGATGTTTTACTTTTTATCGCTAGTAGTTTGGAATGCATGCGACTTTTTTTGATCATTTTATTTTCCCTTTTTTTGAGTGACGTAAAATGACCAAAAAACGGAATTTTGGCGTTTGGAATTTTTTTTCTTCTATGGGATAAATGATGTTATATTTTTATAGACCAGACTTTTTTGGGCGCGGCGATACCAAATATGTGTAACTTTTTTATTATTTTAATGATTTTTTTTTAAAAATGGGAAAAGAGGGGATTTGAAATTTTAATATTTTTTTTTTTGTACTTTTAAAAATTTTTATTTTTTTTTTTACTGTAACATTTATCTCCCTTGGTGCTGACCACTGGGGGGG
>JAODAL010056921.1:0-22993 GCA_025379985.1 Phyllomedusa bahiana
GTTTCTTGTCGAAAAAGACTAATTCGCTGAGCTGTTTGGCCACAGACAGAGTGCAGGTCCTTTCCCTATGAAAACGCTGAGAGACACTGAGGCTGAAAACAGGAAACGCTGTTTATTTTAAAACGAGGTCATGTGATTTTTCCAGCCAATCGCAACCATACACATCCCAGTCATGACGTCCCACACACATGTCACCCGCTCTATTCTGTAATTGATTTGCTGGCCGCCCAAAATTACAGGAAGCGCCGAAAAGGCGCGATCTTAATAGATGATGCTCAGATTTTAACCTTAATTATCGCATGATCTGGAAAATTCGATCACCATAAAAACCTTGCCGATTTCAACTTTGTCGATAAAAATCGCTCAACACTACCTTTAACGATCTGTAGACTTGTGGCCTGCTATTGAAACGCATCAATCACTAATATCCCTCTAACAGACTCAGCTATACAAAGCAGAGCTGAAATTTTAGTCCCTGCTGTAGAACTACCCGCAGCCTGAACAGCCTATAGCTAGCTGTGAAGAGTAGACTCTGTGAAACAGCCAGATGGAAAAATCCCTAAGTTATGGAGCATTTTGTACGTATGTGGTGACAAGGAATATGTAATCTTCTAGCTATGGTTATATTTGCAGCTTTTGGTGTTCACTTTAGACAGAATAATTTGAAATGGTCCTGCTAAATGTGTGGAAACATGAATGCAACAGTGTACCTATGCAGCTGTCAGTCATACACTGTCATCATAAAAGGGATATTGCACAGTTTCTTTATCTTATACAGTTGTTGTAAAAAGTCAGCCGCACTTTTTTTGCACATATAAGGCGATATGTATGAACAGGACTACGCCAGATATCTGGAGTCTTTTCAGCCTGATATCAGCTGCAGCCCCGATCATACATTTTTAAATCTCCCACAGGGAGGCGGGGCGCACTAGAACCGTAGTGAAGCCACATATTTATAGCTTCGCTACAGCATTTCTAGACGCATTACAGCTGGAACAGGTAGACCACTTTCAAAGTGGTATACCTGAGCCAGAAATGTCACCCAAGTGCTAGTGTCTATGACCGCAGTAGAGCGAGTTCATAGATTCAGGTGCATTCTATGCCAGTATAATGCACATGAAATTTGTTGTGTTAATGTAAAGACGCTGGAGCTCAATGGTAGCCCCAGCTTGCGGGTTCTTTCTATTGCGGGGAGAGGAGATGTGGGACTCTTGGTAGTGGAGTGTACCGGCGTATAAAGGATGACACAACAACTTTTCACCGGCAGAACTGTAGCTTTACTTCTCTTTTCAGCTTCCTCCAGCAACGGCACTTCCAACCGTTCACCCAGTGTCCCAGCCAGCTTCAGTAGCACGCACACCGCAGTTCCAGAGGGAGCTCTCTCCTAGCTCTACCTCACCGCTACCCTGCCTGTCTTCAGTGGCTTACCCACACAGCACAGGGGGGGCTACTCCTCACTGCCGACACAATGGCCTTTCTTCTTCACCTGGCTCACCTATGTCACCGCTGGAGGTGAAGCTCTGCTCCCAGGACTACCGGCTTCTTTTGCTGTGAACTTCTCATCAACTATATACAGGTCTTTCTCTCTATCAAGCTGGCTTCTGTCCTTTCCATAGGAATCTGCCGCCCCTCATCCCTAGCCAGGGCAATGAGACTTCTGCTCTCTCTCTGCTTGCAGCTGACTCCAGCAGACTCAGGCAGAACAGACCCTGAACTCCTACAGGTCTCACTATTTAAGGGATCCCCCTGCTGACAGCTAACCCCCCCTCTTGTCTTCTCACAAACTCAGCTCCCTATTGGCTGAGGGGGTTACACTCCTGTTGCCAGGCAGACTAACTTGGGCCAGTAATCTTCAGCATTAACCTCCACATGCTAATCTCACATCCTTGTCACTTCTATCTCTAAGTATATACAATACAGTTTACACTATTAACCTATGAGCTACTAAACTATCATTCCTATCAACACTATATCTAAGTCTGTACAGTGCAGTTTACCCAACTTTCCCAGAAAGAGACATCAGCAGCTTTGCACATCCTACGTTAACAACAAATTTCATGCATGTCGCCCATAGTGGCCAAACATAAGCCTAAGATACACTCTGTTAGCATACCTTTAATACTATTAACATGTATAAGAACACCTTGGGGGAGGTTTTCCAAGCTTGCATGCCAACATGGCTCAGACACATTCTATTTTATTTTCTCGTAAAACAAATATTTGCCAGGCTGCACTAACTGCTTTTGAGTTTTTTCCATGGCTATTTTAGAATGAACTTTTTTAGAATAATTACATTTTAGTGGAGCATTAGGCAATAAGTCTACAAAATTCTTCCTCTCCCCAATGACAACCTATTTTCACTGCTACCCACCTTGCCAGCCAGGGTTTGACTCTGCACTAATGCAAGCCAAATCCATGAAACAGCTGTCTGACGGTGAAAAAACTGGCATATCTACGGTAGTCCCTTTTAAATGACAAGGCTCAGTGAGTCTCATGTGACTCAAGGAATGTGACATACAATAGAGGGCGCTGCAGCCTTTTAGAATATTTTTTTTAACCTGAATACAGACAATTATATCCACAAGAAAGACATTGCTCATAGCTATACTATGCTCTGTCTTGTAAATGGTGGTGCTATGAGACACCCTCTCTCACAATATCCAATTGTGTATGTAAAATGAATTTTATAAACCAAAAATCTCTTTACAAAATACAAAGTAAACATCAGATTCTTAGAATTTATTTAGAAAATGGGTCAAGTTGAATCCAGACTATTCCAACCTGCTCTCCAATGTTATCAATAGTTACAGCTCTTACTGTCAGAGAAACATTACACATGCTACAAAGTCTGTAAAAACAATGTAAGCCATAAATATAGAGCTTTAAAGTAACTTTTAGCTCCAAAAGTTTAGATATAAATAGAAAACAATGTCGTTTGTTTCAGCTCTGCTCACGCCATCATAAATGGATACACTGACCTAGTGTCACATCTGTCACAACCTCAAGAGATAGATGCCATTGTTTTAAAATGAGGTCTGTCAGCTTCCACTGAGGTTTGACAGAAAAATAGGGCTGCATACAGCATAATGACAGCACCTCCAATGCTGATGGAGACAGAGCTGTAGACATCACTTTCCTTTTATTTTTATACAGCAAAAGGTGATGAAGGCAGCTAGAACATTCTGCCCAAAAGCACTAACAAAGACTATTGTGTCCTGCACTCTCTAGGTGCAGCCATGGGAGCAGGGAAGAGGGAGTGTTAAACAGTACAGATGTCTATTTTGGTTTCTACCACAGTAAGCATTGCATGGTGGGAGAACTTGGCTGTATAACCCTAGGTTGTAGAGCCTGTAATGCATCTCTCAAGGATTATACACTAGTTCATGTTATCAACTCTCTGGACAAAAATTGTTATTCGGGAATGGAACAGATGGATAGAAACAGTTGGAAGTGTACTTTGTGGTCTACAACATATGTAGACATTGGAATAAAAGAATTTGACTATCTCTACCCTTTTTCCACATACAGTTTAAGCTAAAAATGCACTCTCTTAGTGATATTTGTAGTATAACTGGAAGAGTCAAACATGATATCTACTTAGCTTTCCACTATAACTAAATATTGGTTGGGGAGAACCAACCCTAATCTGGACCCTAATCTGAACATGCTATCGAAGAAGACTAGGGTCTTTCATGCTGCGCTAGGATTGTGGTTTATGATGACGGCCTTTGACACGGTGATTTAAATTTTTACTGGGATAGAAAACTGATCAGGTCCTCCTTCACATTAGACAGAAAGCAGATTTCAGTGGAATTGGCTGACAATCTGATATGTATGAGGGTCTCCCAAATGTCCCCTATGCCATATCAGGGGAAAGAAGCATCAGGCACACTGAATTTTTTTTTGAAGTGGGAAACATGCTACCCGTAGGACTGTTTGACTGGAATGTATTTCACTCTCTTCTGCATGCCCGGCTAAACCTAGTGTACACACATGGGGGAGAACGAAGAAAGAAATGTTGGATGACTGTTATTTATTGTGCAGGGATACATAGCATTAACCAGAATGTCCACATTGAGTTGTATGAGACATTGAATATTTCTACCTCATCTGGAGCATACACTAATAGGTGGTCACCTTTTTGGAATGAATGCTTCCATTGTGAAGAACCTCATCCAATACATCCCCAGACCTCAAAAAGTGTCATTTCAGTGGTAGGTAAATAACTAATTCCATTTACAAAGCTGAACTTCATTGTGGTGAGTGTCACTCGAATACTGTGAAGGATAATGTGGCACTTAAATGCTTTCAATTTGATAACATAAGCCGTATCATTCTTCTAATAGTAACATTTCAAGGATAGAAAGCAATTACCCTCTACTTTAGGATTCAGTTCCAACTACAGTGGATCAATAAAATGGGTCTTTTAGTCCCGGGAACTGTCAATCTCACAGCATTTATTTTGTTGCTCTCGCTAACTTCCAGAGATAACAGTTAGAGCTGAGAAGATTGTTACTTATCTATCTCTACTTAAGAGTACTAGTGCAGATGAACAGAAAACATAATGTTCCATACTGACAACTAAATGAGTAATGTATCCCATATATTTATGTGTTCTCTTACATTACGACAGTCAGTAACCTTCCTATATTTTAGAAAGATCTCTGTGTCTGCATGTGGTTTCATGATATACCAATTCTTTCACAGGGCTTTATAATATTTCATAGATTCCAGCAAATTAAATATCCTATGCTGAGGGAGAAGAAATGGATTTATAACCAAGCTGTAGGGCTTTCCTAAACATATACTGTTTCAGAAAAAGTAAGTGAACCCTTTTAATTTGCCTGAAATTCTGCTTTGGTTACTAATAAAATGTGTTCTGATTGTTTTTCCAAGTTACAAGTACAATCTAACTAAACTAATTACACAATAACAGTCAGAATTTTCATGTTTTTAAGCACAATAAGTAAACACCCACAGTGTATGAAAAAAGTGCATGAACCTTTGTAATTGATAGTCTGTAAATAAGCCTTTAGAAGTAATTAGTTCTATCCATCAATTGTTTCCTACAACTGCAAATGAGGTTTGCACATCCGTGAGAAGAGATTTTGGACCATGCCTTTCTGTAGCTGTCTGTCAGTTCATTTATATTTCTGGGATGCCTTGCATGCACAGCCGTCTTCAGGTTATGTCAAAGCATCCTCAGTAGGATTAAGGTTAGGAGTCTGACTTGACCATTCTAAAACAAAAATCTTCTTTTTCAACTACACTTTATTTGATTTACTTGTGTGCTTTGGGTATTGTCTTTTCAGCTTAAAGCAATGGACTGCTGCTCTTCTCTAAAATGTTTTGATAGATCTTAGAATTCATTTAACCCTTAGTGATTGCAAAGCTTCCAAGCCCTGAGGCAGTTAAAAAGCTCCAAACTGTAAGATTAGGTCCACACAGCAAGGTGAAAAAGCCGTCCAATATCCAACGGCACTTTCACTTTGCTGGACTGCGCAAAAAACGGCGGTCAGATTTTGGATTTCCAGCGGCTCAGTACTTTGGGGCTGTGGGAATCCTACATCACTCCGGCGGAATATAGAACATGTTCTATATAATGCGGAAGTTTTTCGTTTTTGCTTTCCCTCAGTAAATAATCCGGGTTGTGTAGACTACAACACAGATTTTCTATTGAAGAAAGTTGTTTTTTCAGCGGATTCAAAATACTGAATCTGCTGAAAAAACAACCAAAATCCTGTGCTGTGTAGACATAGCCTAATGCTCCCTTCACCATGCTTCACAATTAGTATGAGGGTTTGGTGTGGGTGTACAGTATCTCCAAACATTTTATTCTGCATTAATGCTAAAAAGATCTACAAGGGGGAAAAAGTATTTAGTCAGCCACCAATGGTTCAAGTTCTCCCACTTAAAAAGATGAGAGAGACCTGTAGTTGACATCATAGGTCGACCTCAACTATGAGAGACAAAATGAGAAAACAAATCCCGAAAATCACATTGTCTGATTTGGAAAGAATTTATTTGCAAATTATTTACAGTGCCAGACGTGTCCCCCGGCTTAAGCCAGTACATGTCCAGGCCCGTCTGAAGTTTGTTAGAGAGCATTTGGATGATCCAGAAGAGTATTGGGAGAATGTCATATGGTCAGATGAAACCAAAGTAGAGCTGTTTGGTAGAAACACAACTCGTCGTCTTTGCAGGAGAGAGAATGCTGAGTTGCATCCAAAGAACACCATACCAACTGTGGAGCATGGGGGTGGCAACATCATGCTTTAGGGCTGTTTATCTGCAAAGGGACCAAGACGACTGATCTGTGTACATGAAAGAATGAATGGGGCCATGTATTGTGAGATTTTGAGTGCAAACCTCCTTTCATCAGTAAGGGTATTGAAGATGAAACATGGCTGGGTCATTCAGCATGACAATGATCCCAAGCACACCACCAGGGCAATGCAGGAGTGGCTTCGTAAAAAGCATTTCAAGGTCCTGGAGTGGCCTAGCCTGTCTCCAGTTCTCAACCTCATAGAAAACCTTTGGAGGGAGTTGAAAATCCGTGATGCCCAGTGACAGCCCCAAAACATCACTGCTCTAGCGGAGACCTGCATGGAGGAATGGGCCAACATACCAGCAACAGTGTGTGCCAACCTTGTGAAGACTTACAGAAACCGTTTCACCTCTGTTATTGCCAACAAAGGAGGATATATAACAAAGTATTGAGATGAACTTTTGTTATTGACCAAATACTTATTTTCAACCATAATTAGCAAATAAATTCTTTCCAAATCAAATAATGTGATTTTCAGGATTTGTTTTCTCATTTTGTCTCTCATAGTTGAGGTCTACCTATGATGTCAATTACAGGCCTCTCTCATCTTTTTAAGTGGGAGAACTTGCACAATTGGTGGCTGACTAAATACTTTTTTCCCCACTGTATCTTTCTTGAGAAGAACAAATTTGTCAGTAACCAGGCTTTGTGCTCCTTTATTAAATTGGCACCTGGAAAACCCATACAGTACTTCAAATCTCAACTCATTAATTGAAACACTTTTTTCCAATTATCTCTTGGAGAAATTATTAATAAAACTTGTTCACTTTTTCTCCCTGCACTGTGGATGTTTACACAATGTGCTCAATAAAAGACATGAATGTTACAACACTTTTTGTGTCATTCATTTTATTATATTTTGTTAGTAGCTGTGACATTCAGAACACATTTTATTAGCAATCAATGCAGAAATTAAGGTTATTCCAAGGGATATATTATTTTCCTGCAACTGTAGATTATACAGTTATTAAGTATGTGTGATTAATATGAAATACATGAAAGAATTGATTAATTTACCTACATAAAAATGTGTTTTAGCCGTACAATATTATTTATCCCTATGATTGCTAATGTATTATTTTTTTGTAAAGTCTAAAGTTTTTTGGGGCAGCAAAGTGACACAGTGTTTATCAATGATGCACGATGCACCTCAGATCTGGTGTCCTGGACACTAATTCGAATTGGACAACATTTGTCAATTTTTTTTCGTCCTCCCATAGCAATTAGATCCATTGTATGATGAGACTGCACAGCATCATGGCTGGTCCAAACCTCAATGAAAAAACCACATTCAGCTTAGTCTTAAAACCCACGGGACTTTATCTTTATACAGAGCTCCCTTGATTTACACAGTGTAAAGGCGTACTACACCTTTATGTCAAATTTTACAACATGTTTATAGAAAATGAATGCAGTGCAGCCAGCTATAAATCTTTTTTTTATTTAAATACAACATTCTGCATGCACTGAAGATATAACCAAGAAAAAAGAAGACTTAACAACTGTGAACATTTATAGAACTAAAAGAGAGAATATTAATATAGGAATCTGAAAATATGTCATATGGTACAGAAACCCGAATCACCCATCACCCGATGAAATAATATCTTGACATTATAGGGCACGTATCTTAACCACTGTGTTTAAAGGCTTCTCGCAGAAATTGTGCATAAGCAATATATTGAAGTTACTATGAACCGGAGGGTTATAAAAGACGGGAAAAAATTGCATGGTTTCATATCATTGCTTTTGCATAACAAATTATTTTAAAGATGTCTGATGAAAGAACTGTAGTTGACATTACTTAGATTTTCAAACAGAATGTTATAAGCTGATCCAGTATATAGGAAGACGCTCTGCAAATCAGGCCTCAAAGGACTATAGGAAAAATACCAAAGTAGAGCAAAAAAGTGGGTCAGCATACAAAAACAGCTACTCTTATTTCAATGAGCTAACTGAGGAGACATTTACAAATGTGAGTATTCTTAAGGGATTATTTCTGGATTACAGTGATTTCTTGGTGCAGTTTGCATAATAAAATAGATTGTAAGAATTTATTAGATGCCTTCATAATGAATGATAAATAGGATGCAACTTTTCCAAAACATTCTACCTCCTGTTTTTGCAAAATATTAAGTTAAAATGTACCAATTAATAAACCAATTAGTAATATGTTCAATAGACAGTGGCATACATTGAAGAGAGAAGACTCCATAGGGGAGATCAAACCGGGGTCCAAACCATTGTACTACATGATGTTTTTCAGATATGGGTCAAATTCAACCTGAATCTGAGAGCTTCAGTACAAGTCGATCGGCCCAAATCACTTCTGGTTATCTCCATAGGCCCATGTTATTGTAACCAGAAGTGACAGTGGATCTCGATCCAATATCAATTCAATTTACTGCAACATTGGGCGTGTGGTGAAGTAACTGGAAGTAACATCAGACGGAACATCAGGCTGGAAGTTAGGTTGCAACAGGAGCACATTATCAAGGAGTGTGACTTTTAAAAAGGAGCTATGCCTTATATCGGGCTGTAAAAACACCAGATATCTGGCGCAGCCCCGTTCATACATGTCGCCCTAAATCTCTATACAAATACAACTGCTTTATCCTTCCTTGTTACCTGCTTAGCTCATGTTATAGTTACACAGCTGAGGCATGTATGACAGTAACAATTGCTTTTAGGTCATCCCTAGCAGCTAGCCTATATGAAATTATTTGATGCTTTCTGCTCACTACATAATTTCTGCCAATCAGAGGGCAGAGAAGTCACTTGAAGATTTGGACAGCCATAAAGGCGTTGTGCCTGTCCTTTTATTTAATACATTTAAGTTACTGCTGCTGTAATTAAAGGGGTTTTGTCAAGAAGTGATTTCCTTAGCTAACTGGCTGCCCCTGTCGTCTTCAGTCTTGAAAAATGGGGCGTTGTGTTCGTTTTTAAAAAAAAGTGCCTCCTCCGTGATGTCATTGCACCACCTCCCTTGCAAGCTCCTGAGACTAATACTCATTATGCAATCAGACTTTGTAGTGTGAGAAGCTCTGAGGTCTAGCTGAGCAAACATGGTGTTTGCCTAAACCACAGGGGAGAACTCTTTATTGTGCACAAGCTATATATGTTTTGTTTTCTCCCTCTTATCTACTCAGGAGAAAAGCTAAGATCTGAGCAGGCAGGCACTGACTACTGCAGTGAGGTAGGAGGGCAAAGAGGGAGTTGACTGCATGTTTACTTATTTAATTACATTACAGCGATTCTCTGGCTCTCCTTCACATGAAAGGCTGTGTAGGAACCTCAGAGAGCCATTGTAATGTGAGGAGATGGAGTAGTGGTGGGGGTGTGACTGAGAGAAGCAGAGCTAGTGCACATACACAGTAGCACTGCTCTGCTCTCTCGATACTTTCAAAGCTTGTTCCCCTGCCCTGCCATCAGATAAGAAGTGCAAACAACGCGAGCTTGGCCAGCCAGATCCTGGTTATAGATAATGTAAGCAAGCACTAAACACATGGAAACTAAGTAAGGCTGCATCTGTGACAGGCTAAATTTTTTAATCACATATATTTAGAAAAGTGATTAAATACCCATTTTGGAGGATCTCACGTCAACATTAGATTGTGGTAAAGCCCCTTTAAAGCAATCACCACTACTCATCACCATTCCAGTGCAGCTGTCGCCACCGGTCTCTGTTGGGTAGTGAGATGAATATAGACAATCCCTTAAAGTTTACTTTTCTCCGTCTCACTGAGTCTGCTCCGTACATGGCAGGTGCAGGCTGTAACCTTTTGGCACAATTATTTCTGGAGGCATGTTACTGGTGCTTGTAATGAAGATATTTTAGCTATCATAATGGTTTATTTCTTTAACGCATGGACAGGATCTACATAGAAACAATGCTTTGTGGCTCATGAAATGTGCCTCGTTTTTACATTTACCTGGATTTAATTCTTAAAATTATGCAAGTGTTGCAGGAATTGTTTGCTTTGGCAATTCTTACATGGTCAGTGCAGTCCTCTTTCCTTGCTTCAGTAGTAATACTACAATTTACATGTCATATCACAGTAACTTGTGCCAAATAACATCCAAATATGTAAATAAAATTATTAGAATCATGATACTCCAGAAATGAACACATTCTGGTGCATGGATCAGCTAATATAATAGAAACTTCCTTGATGAATACTATCCATACTATATATACAACACAGCCCAGTTTATTTGCTTTATATTTGACACATTGAATTTGTATTGAAGAGCCAACAATCTAGAAATGATTATAAAAGTGAAATATTTGAGAAGCTCATCATTCAGATCTACAGTCATAATTTTTTTATAGGATTAAATTTAGTTTCAGCTGTCAAAATGTATACCCTAGTTTTTTTTTAGTAGCATTTTAGTCTATTGTGCCTCTCTTTCCTTTGTGGCTGCTCTGGAGTGCCTTTATTTTTGTCATGACAGCTTTATTTTTCTCACTGAGGAAGCATGGAAGGAAAAACAATGTCAGATTTTGAGCTGCTTAATTTCAATTGATTTTTATACCTACTACTTGATTCATTGGATGTTAGCTATTGATCATTAGTTTATAGGAGTTATCATGTCTTTATTATTGTAATTGCAATCCCATTATTTTTACAAATTATACAAATTTTGTAATATATCTTATTAGGGGAAAGTGAAAGCTTTAACATCTTTCTGCAGTAAATCTTAGACAGGAAAGAGGGGGATGTAACTGCAGCTGCCTATTGTCACTGTCTCAGCAAAACCGTAAAAGGGGCATGACAGGTAAAGGTATCTCTTGTTTAAAGAGGACTGATCACCACCAGGAAATCCCAATGAAGTTATAGAAGACTAAACTGTAAACACTTTCTGCTGTTTGTGTACGAACGTGTCATTAAAAGCGTTTAAAAGTTTTTTGGGATGAAATAAATTGAAGAATTTTATATTTTCCGTGATAGGTTCATCTGTTATTCACAAACATTTACTACAACTTCTAAAGTCCTGGAGCTATCTGTGCACTGAAGCTTTGAATAAGGAACCATGGCTACAGGTGAGTGGTCCAATTGTTTATATACTTTCCCAGATATGTATGACTAGGAATATGAAATATGTAATTCGGTAATTAAATAAACTGAATGTGAACAAGGCTCCAGGCCCAGATTTCTTACACGCAAGAGTTCTTGAAGAGCTCAGCTCAGTTATCGGTGTGCCCCTGTACATGATATTTAGAGATTCTCTGGTGACTGGTATAGTGCCAGGAGACTGGCGCAAGGCAAATGTAGTTCCCATCTTCAAAAATGGCTCCAAGTCTTGCCCAGGTAACTATAGACCAGTAAGTTTAACATCTACTGTGTGAAAACTGCAGGGGCTCATAAGAGACTATATACAGGAATATGTGGCTGAATAGAACATTATAAGTGATTGCCGGCATTGATTTACTAAGGACAGAAGTTGTCAGACTAATCTGATCTGTTTTTATGAAGAGATGAGAGGAAGTCTAGATAGCGGGGCGGCTGTGGTACAGTGGTTTGAGACTTTGCATTTGACACTGTCCCTCATAAGCGTTTATTGGGTAAATTAAAATCTATTGGGTTAGAAATAACAGTGTACAATTGGATTAAAACCTCGCTATCAGATTGCACATAGAAAGTGGTGGTAAATGACTCCTACTCTGAGTAGTCTCTGGTTATGAGTGGTGTGCCCCAAGGCTCAGTGTTGGGTCCTCTTTAACTTAATGTATTTATTAACAATATAGTGGAAGGGATCAATAGCACTTTTTCTATTTTTGCAGATGATGCTAAGCTATGTAACGTAGTGCAATCTATGGAAGATGTTCATAAAGTACAAGCAGACCTGGACACACTGAGTGTTTGAGCATCCACTTGACAAATGAGGTTGTGGATAAATGTAAAGTTCTGCATCTTGGTACTAATAATCTGCAGGCATCATATGTCCTATGGGGAGAAAAACTGGGAAAATCACTTGTTGAGAAAGATCTGGGTGTTCTTGTAGATCATACATTACAGAACAGTATGCAATGTTAATCAGCTTCCTCTAACAAAAACAATATATTGGCATGTATTAAAAGAGGTATGGACTCGCGGACACAGATGTAATATTACCGTTGTATAAAGCATTGGGGCGGCCTCACTTGGAATATGCTGTTGCGTTCTGTGCTCCAGTTTATAGAAAAAATGTAGTGGAGCTAGTGAAAGTGCAAAGATGAGCAACTAAACTTATAAGGGGAATGGAGCATCTTAGTTATGAGGAGAGGTTAGTAGAATTGATCTTATTTAGTCTTGAGAAAGGATGGCTCCGGGGAGACATGATTAATTTATAAACATGTCTAAATTTATATTTATATAAATGCCCCTACAAAAAATATGAGGAAAAGCTATTTCATGTAAAACCCCCTCAAAAGACAAGGGGACATTCCCTTTGTCTGGAGAAGAAAATCACTCTTCACTGTGAGAACTGTAAATCTGTGGAATTGCCTGCCTGATGAGCTGGTCACAACAGGAACAGTTGTGAGTTTCAAGAAAGGCTTAGATAACTACCTGAAACTAAAATGATATTAATACGTATGTAGCCATATAAAATTCTAGATCCAATCTGATGGCAACTCTGGGATCAGAAATGAAATCTTCCTTAGAACAGATGGTTCATGCCTTATGGGTTTCAACGCCTTCATCAGTAAGGGAAACTAATCTTAAAAACTCCTTATCTCCCTCCCTTCACGCACATTTTCTCAACCCTTGGATGAACTTGATGGACATATGTCTGTTTTCAACTGTACTATGTAACTATGTAATAAGTCTCTGGCCCTTTAAGAAATGGAGACTGAAGTCAACTGCAGTCAGACTCTTCACAGGCAGTGATGAATCACTATGTTGACAGCATTGTGAGAGATATGCTTCTGAGCTGGGGGAGTCTAATGAAAAGGGGGAGCCTGTAAGTTTGCAGAACGTTCACATACTGGAGATATGTCCTGCTATTCTCATGCTGGATATTATCATATTAGCATCAGGAGGATCCTCAAAGAAGCAGCTAGAGAGCTAAACCCTTATAAATCCATATGCTGTCAATTTTTGTGCTTTTCTTACACAGGCTGGTGATGTTAAAATGTTCTATTTAAAGGGCTTCCCTCCTTACTCAGAAGACAAGGAGTGAGAATTGTGCATTTCCAAATGTTATGATGCAGAGGGATGTAGTGTAACAACAGGTACTATAAGCTTTGAATATGTTGGGGCAGCCTCTCCCCTCTTTGTCTAGTCCCTGATGTTAAATATGAAAGAGATTGAATGGCCCTCAATTTAATTGTCTCATGTTACTATTTAAGCAGGGAAATATTTTTAAATCCATACAGTAGCCCAGGTAGATCGTCTGACAATAAAGTATCCACAAGCTGTTCAGTTATTGCCTGAGCTACAATGACCTCTCTGCCATCTACATTTCCAGCGCTTGGTATTCCTGTATCTAAGGGACATGTACCTAGAATATATCCGTTGACTATAACAGCAATTTAACTATTGATAATAATTTATTATTGTGATAGGGGTTTCTTATTGCATGTTGCTTAATCACCGGCTTCCATTTTCCCTCTATGGGCATGTCCCCACGGCAAGGGTTTTCGGCCGGTTTTTCAGCCGGTTTGCGGTTTTTCAGACCGCCTGAAAAACCGGCCGAAAATGAACACAATTGTGTTCTATGGAAAACCCGTGCAGCAGTCCCCACTGCACGGGTTTTCCGCCCGGCGGTTTTGCCGCCGGCGGTCTGGCGGCAAAACTTTGTAGAAGCACCATCTTCCGTCCGGTTTCCGGATGGAAGATGTGCTTCTCAATGGGAGGGGGGAGGGCTGTTCTCCGCTCATCGGGGAGAAAAGCCGCCCCCCCCCCGCGGCCGTGAGGACGGGCGCAAAACAGGACAAATACCGGCCGGCAAACCGGCCGGTATTTGTCCTGTGCCATGTAAACGCGCTCTATCTGTTTCTACTATTCCATGGTTATCTGTCTAGAGTTGTATTTGTTCCAATATATACTGATTTTTTTCTGTTTGCTGATGAACCCAAGAACCTGGCGGAAGAAAACTTGTTGGACATATGATACATTACATTACATTTTGTCTTGAACTAAATGATACAATTCTATTATGTATTAGAACTAATATAGAAGTTATGTATTACTCTACACATAGGGCCTTATGTATGAAAACTGTCTGGCAGTAAGACTGTCCTTGTTGCCCATAACAACCATCAGAGCTCAGATTTAATTTCATATAGTGCTGTGGAAAAATAAAAGCTGAGCTTGGATTGGTTGCTATGGGCAACAAAGACAGTCTTACTGCTAGACCATTGTCATACATCTATCTGTCTATCTATCTGTGATGAACAGAGTTGAGCGTGTACTTTCATACCCTCCTCATACTGCCTGTAATGACAATGAGCCCTAGCATTTGTTGTGTTTAGCATAAGCATTTGTTAAGCTGATTTTTTTTTCAATATTTGCATTTTGATGCAACACTGTATAGTTATTGCAGCAGTGATTTAAGGCCGCTTTAGGGTTTACCAGGGCTAGGTCCCTAGTTAGGGTCACTCTTATCAGAGTGGCTGCTCTGGTTTATGTAGAGTATTTTTGTTTGTAGGGAAAACTAGGGAATTTTTGCTGTGATTCAGTCTTTTATACAATATTTACTAAGAGTTATATTTTAGCTTTTGTTTTGCAAGGTCTGTAGACCCAGCAGTAGCATTTTGAATAGCAGGTAAGGCATAATGTAGCTAGCCCAATAGCTAATGAGAGTTCAATACTGTACGTAGGTGAGGATAGCCGTGCAGATATCACCAATACATGGACAATATTGTATTATTGAAATGCCCTTTCAATATACCCATATTTGCCCACATGAGTCTTCTTACGGTCTGTATACATATTAAGAGATGTAATAGAGTATGTCACTGTACAGCATGCAATCATTGCGGACGCTGCTGTATGCAAGTATTTAATTGGATCTTTATTACATTATAGAGAAATGCTTTGTGTTTAATGAGATAGTTTTCTCGAGTTTTATTTAGCATAATATTATGCAATCAACAGGAAATATTATAGCTCTGTCTCTCTCCGCTACTTCTTTTACATAGAAAATGAAGAAACAACAAATGGCTTCCTTGGTGCCATATCGTAGTGAGACTAAACGGGTGGTTAACTTATGCTCATCTTCATAAGCTGTATAACTATATACAGAACTCTATTGCAGGCGTACATGGAATGAAGCTAAGTAGTTCTGCTATTGTACATGAAAATGCCACAGTGCTGCATATTGGTCCAGCTTCCAGTATTGATAAGAATAAGTGTGGGTGGCGAGGGTTTGCTTTACTGCTGTCAACAGCTTTTTATACTTTACAAAGAAATGACACTAGTCCAGCATGAAAAATCCTTTTGTCAGAAACTCTGGGGTACTATTCATTCATTGAAAAGATACAGCTATGTATGAGGTCTTACAGTCTTTATGGGAAAAAACATATGCAAATTGGCCCTCCATGAAAAAAGTATGTAAATTATCTCTCTTCCAGGAGGAGAAAACCATGTTAAAACAAAGTTTTTTTTTCACATAGCTCCCTAAGTGGATATTTGTATTGATTGCTGATGACAGGTGCCTACAAAATCCCTCACCACTAGGTTCATGCTTCCAGTTCATTATGTAGTGTTTTTGCCAATATCCAAAACAAAAAGCCGATCTCCCTGTAATATAGTGTTCCATCAATATATAACTTTTAATAGTGCTAAAAATCAAAGTAGATCTAATCTATCAGTGGCTTCTATATATTTCTGCAAAGCCACTTATAAACTATAAGATCAATATTTCACAATAGTGTAGCTGCAGACTACACATATGTACGAGAGAGCACAGGGATCACTATTAAGATGGACAAAAATGCTTGTTAAAAACAAGCAAAAAAGAGGTGATCACTAGTCCATACATTAAAAAGGAAAAAACTTTATTTCAAAATATTAAAAACTTGTATAGTAATCCTTAAATAGGTACAAGGGTTAATGCATGTGCATGAATAGACGAAAACGCGTTTCTAAGTTTTTAATATTTTGAAATAAATTGTAGATTGTAAGCTCTCACGAGCAGGGCCCTCACACCTTGTGTCTCATTTGTAAGTACTTTTAATGTGTAATGACTGTATGTTTACCCTTGAATTTGTAAAGTGCTGCGGAATATGTTGGCGCTATAGAATAAAGATTATTATTATTATTATTATTATTTTCCTTTTAAATGTATGGACTAGTGCTCACCTCTTTTTTTGTTTGTTTTTACAAGTATTTTTGTCCATAATTAACCAGCGTGATTAGCAGCACCCGGAGAGCCGCACAGAAAGGAGTTCTTCCATATGTGTATACAGAAGATTGCTGAGTGGGCTCTGACTACATCGGGAGTGGTAAGCACTAACTATCCATTTTTGTTGGCTTTGCTAGTAAATATGGGACTTTATCACTAGTAGGGCCCGTTTTACATATCAATGGACAAATACCGGTCGGTTTATCCGACCGGGATTTGTCCGGTTTGTGTGCCGTGCACAAGGCGGCAGGGGGGATGACTTTTCTCCGTGATGAGCGGAGAAAAGCCCTCCCCCTTCACCTTCACTTGCACATATTCCGTCCGAAAACCGGACGGAAGAATGTGCATGTTGAATGACCTTCAGGTGGCCCGCGGGCGGAAAACCCGTGCAGTGGGGACTGCTGCACGGGTTTGCCATAGGAGCCCGTTGTGCTCGTTTGAGGCTGGTTTTTCAGACAGTCTGCAAAAGTGCAAACCGTCTGAAAAACCGTCCGCAAACCCGTGCCGTGGGGACATGTCCTTAAGATAATGCAACTTCACTCCCCTAATGCTTCCAATTCTTCCAGAATCCGAGTGCTTTGGTTTAGTTCAGTTCAAAAGGATTTTTAGTGGAAAAGTTTAAAAATTAACTATAACCCTAACCCTAAGTTAGGGTTGTCTAAGGCATAGTAGGGCATTAACGTACCGTTTTGGCAATACAACTTCCAGTATGACATCCAATCCAACATTACTTACAGCAACTTTCCCATAGGCCTAATGTTATGGTAACCAAAAGGAATGACAGATGTTATGTCAGAAGTCACTTTTGGTGACTTCAACATAGGCCCAATGCTAATGGAACTGGAGGTGATGTCTGACATCACGTCTGGTTACCATAACATTTGATCAATGATAAAGTAACTGGAAATGACGTTGAATGGAACAGTGGACTGGAAGTTAGGATGTAACAAGAGCACCACATCACCAGTCGCCAATCCTAACTTAAGGTTAGGGTTACAAATATGGTTGATTTTTTGGCCACTCTTACTCCTTACTCTAACTGAGGATTAGTATTACAGCTAAAAATAAGGACAGGAGTAGGGTTAGAGAAAAAAAGTGGGTTTAGGTTGGCCGAAGCCTGATTTTTTTCATAAGATCTGTCGGACCTGTGTCGATTAATCAAGGTTCAATTCAATCAATGAAAAAATATAATTGCCCTGCACCATCTTTTAAAAAGAATACTTCCAAGTGTTATTTATAATATATTAAAAAAGATCAGTACAATACATGGGATAACGGACGCTTATGCATTTCAGACCAACAGCAAGGATCATGTCTGAAACCTATACGTCTTCTATCCCATAAATGACATTGATCTTTTTTAAAGGGAAATTGTCACATAGGTTATGTCATCATTGCTAAGGACAACACAAGTTAGTGACAGACATGCTGTGTCCCTTATTCTGTAAGATACAGAAATTTCAGAGCATTTCATGCTCATATCTTGCATTTTGTAGCATGTTCGGCCAGAGATGAGTCCAGTTTATTCATGAGCAGGCTTTATCCCCACTCAGCCACAGTAAGGTCCACCCACCCACAGTTATTATAGGTTTATACCTATTCAAAGTAATAGTGTGAATCATGGTTGGGTCTAACGCCTGCTCATGAATTAATTTTACTCCCCTCTGGCAGAACAGGCTGCAAACTGCCAGATTTGAGTATTAAGGATGACATGTATGTATGGGGCTGCACCAGTATTCTTGCGTCCTTTCAGCCCAAAAACTGGTGCATCCCTGTTCTCTAGATTTATAATCAGGCACTCTTCAAAATTAGATGCATTATCGGGCGCCCACGGCACCTTGCGCCTGAGATCGGGGGTGTTCAGGAGGCGTGTCGCACTACGATCGTATGATTCTACACATTTATGATGGGACGACATCGAAACTGGGCGCAATACTGCTGGAACAGATAGACAAAGTTAAAAGTGGTTGACCTGCGCCTGATTTGTCGTTTTGGAGCTAGAAAGTGCTATATCTATGACCCGCAGTAGAACAGGTTCATAAATTCTGGCACATTCAATGATACTACATAGCCAATGGGTGTTAGCTGCTATTTTCAGCTAACACCCAGTGGTTACAGTGCGGGAGGGCTCCGCTGCTATCCTGTGCTGTTTAACCCCTTAGATGCCAGAGTAAAGATGGCTGTGGCATCTAAATCAATTAGAGACGGTGCCACGCACCATTTCTAACTGCGATGGGGCACCCATGACAAAGTCGCGGGGCCCAGATTGCTTAAAATGGAAGTTGGAGGCCTTGTTCAGGCTTCCTTAGCCGGCATGTTTTCGATTTCCCCACTTCTGGCCCCAGGCAGGAAGTGGGGAAACCGCCATGTTGGTACACCCTATTGCATTGTCTATACAATGCATTAGGTTATATAAATGATCGAGCCTCCCAGTGGTGAAGCACCCTAGGAGGACCCAAAGTTAAAGTTAAAAAAAAAAATGTTTTTAAAAAAAAATTGAAAGTTCAAATCACCCCCCCTTTTTGCTATTTTACAAAAGTAAAATAAAAAAGTTACACATATTTGGTATCTCCGCGTCCGAAAAAAGTCTGGTCTATTAAAATATAACAACATTTATCCTGTATGCTGAACACCGTAGAAGAAAAAGAAATTCCAAACGACAAAATTGAGTTTTTTGGTCATTTCATTTTACCTAAAAATTGAAATAAATTTAATTTAAAAAGTCGCATGTATTCCAAACTGCTAGCAGTAAAAAGTGCACTTCAGCATGCAAAAAAATGCTGCCTCACTCATTTCCTTTAGGTGTTAGTACAAAAAGTTTTTGGGGCCGCAGAAAATTTGGCGCTGTGGGGCAAATTTCAACGTTTAGAAATGTTTGGAATTTTTTTAAAGTACCAAAACATAATGGAAACCCTACATGTTTGATATTGACGGATGCATATCAACCTGTTGAATAACAGATAATAAATCATTTTTACTGAAGATTGAACACCATAAGGCCATGTCCACACGGCTTAAAATGGGCTGTATTTCGGTCCGTAATACGCGCCAAAATTTGCGGCAATTTACGGGCCGAAAAGGGGCCCCATTCATTACGGTAATTCCAGTTCTCTTTAGAAAAATTGGATTAGTCTCCTCTCCCCGCCCGGCGAATCCGCCCGGGCGGGGAGATAATTTCACCTGTCACTTTCTAGCGGCGTTATTACGCGCCGCTATCAGTGATAGTCAATGGGCCGGCGAAGTCCCGGCCCCCTGCTTATCCCCCGCTCCCGCCCCGCCCCCGTCACACGGCGTAATTGCGGGGCGTAATTACGTCCGCAATTAAGCCGTGTGAAAATTAGCTAAAAGCAAAATGTTTCCCCAAACATGGTTTCAAGTACTTTTTCACATTTTGCCCCACTTAGAATTTGGTTTTCCAGTATATTCTATGATAATATGAATAACACCATTAGAAAGTACATCTTGCTCCGCAAAATAAACGCCCTCATACGAGCTGAACATAAAAAAAGGGTCCGTCAGGAAGGGGTTAATGTATTACTAAAAAAATTTGAAAGTATTCTTTTCAAGGACAACTATGTTTTTTCATATATCTAACCATTTCTTCTGGAAGACCAAAAGCTATCAGTGCCTACATCAACCACTCTCTGGCCATATCAAAAGACCTACATACATCAGTCCTTTCTCCTATAGATAAACAAGCTTTTTTTTGACTTTCTAATCTTAGAGACATGGGTACAAAATTGTGCAACTTTTATACCCCATAAAACTTTGCCGCTGGATCATATTGTTAATGCCAATATGGGAATACCTCTTTTAATTAAAAATTGTTTACTATAGTCTAATATGATCCTCCTAGTAGGCAATGGTAGTGTTAATTTATTAGGCATAAATATAGCACCATTATACATTTTCTATAAGCCTACAGTCTCTAATGTAAATCTTCAAGGACTTTTCTTATTGTGTCTCATTTTTAATTTTCACCTAGAAGTGTTCATTTTCCATTACATGTTCATTAATAGAGGCAATATAAAAGTAATATTAGACAACACTAAGATCCCCCATAGGACAGCAGATGAGCTATATCATTGTTCTGGTAATGTTTGTCTTGTGTTTTATAATCCTGCCATGTTATTGCCTCTAGAGGGCCTTCCAACGTTATCAGAGCATAGATGTAAGCAGGAACACAGTAAAACACAATGCCTTCCCCAATGGACAATGCACTGCCCATCATAGCTATAAATAACATGTAAAAGCTATTTCAATTTTACTTGCTCGGGGCACTAAACTCCAGTGCTCGATACCCACTTAACACAGAACAACTGAAATATGTCTTAATTGTGTTTTGTTCAAATCCCTAAACAGACGAGCGTTGGCCCTTTGATCTTGGTATGATATAAAATTTTAGATTTTAGCTGATCTAAACAGCGTAAGTTGTGAACAGCAGGGTTGTAATTAAGGGAAGATGAAATACAATATTTATTACTGTAAGATCATGGCCCTTTAGGCCTCTTTCTCTTTTTTTCATGGCAAGTTTATGGCTTGAAAAAAACGCACCAATAACTGCATGTGCTTTTTTTTTATGAATTATACATTTTTATGTGATTTGTGGCCTTTTATCAAATAAGGCTTTTAAATACTTGATTATTCTGTGATGATCTTTTGGTCGCGCTTTTTCCGATAACAAATCATGTGATTCGGGGATCATGTGATTTTATGATCTAATGTTAATACATATCCCCTTTAAATCTCATGACAGCAGTAGTAATGTGAAAAAAACTACACAAAAAATGCAACAAAAAAATGCAACAAAGTAATGCAATATGCATTTTTTTTAGCAGATAAAAGACAATGGAAGTTTATGGTAGAACTATGGCACATAGAGATAAGCGACATGAAAATTTATTCGTGGCGCTTACGCACTGCGAGTAATGCATGTCTATGGGGCCGGCGGACTGCCAGCCCTCCCGCACCTCGGGAGTATGCGCTGATCAGTGCGAGCTCCCGAAACACACGATGTACTGTGGCACCTACTGTACGCACCATTATACATCATGTGAACATACCCTAACAGGAAAAAACACCATACCTAAAGCATGCTGAAAACAACACTACTGACCCAAAGCAAGAATAAATAACCACAAAAGAAAAAGCAAGGTTTGCATTACATTTTATATTTCAACTTCCAGCACACATCTGGGCACAGCATTTTTAATCAATATTTAAAAACAAATAAGGCCCCGTTCACACGGCTTTTTTTGCCGCGGGTTGGCCCGTACTCCCCGGGGCCGGATTGCGCTTTCAGAAAAAGGGGCCAACCGCGCAGCAATTAAATCCACGCTCTCATAGAGAACTGGAATCCGTCGTCCCCCCGCCGGCAATCCGCCGCGGGGGGGGAAAAAAGTGACATGCACATTATTTTGGGGGCGGACGCCCAAACAATGCATTTCTAGGGGCCGGGAGCGGCGCCCCCGCACGCTCCGGCCCGCCCTCTCCCCCCATATCACCGGCGGATTTGTTCGCTTCAATTAACGCGCAGCAAATCTCGGAAATAAGCCTTGAACGGGGCCTAAGAACACCAGAAAATACTCAACACAAATGTTGCATTTTTTCCAATAAGCTACGTGTAAAACCAGCCTTAAAGGGGTACTTCCATCTCATTAACCCCTTAAGGACCTGGTGTTTTTTTTTTTTTGTGACATGTTCGTTTTTCCCTCCTCGCATTCTGAAAGCCATAACTTTTTTATTTTTCCACCTACATAGACACATGAGGGCTTTTTATTTTGCGGAGACAAGATGTACTTTTCTAATGGTGTTATTCACTATACTATAGAATATACTGGGAAACCGCAAAAAAAATTCCAAGTGGGACAAATTGTGAAAAAAAAAACGTATTTTCGCCATGTTTCTGGGTGATTTGCTTTTACGGCGTTCAATCTTTGGTAAATATAATGTGTTATCTGTATTCTACAAGTTGTTACGCATCTGGCAATACCAAATATGTAGGGTTTCCATTATGTTTTGGTACCATAAAAAAATTCCAAACACTTTCTATTTCTGACATTTGCGCCGCGGCGCCAGTTTGTGCGACCAATAACTTTTTTGTACTAACACCTACGGACATCAGTGAGGGTGCATTTTTTGCGGGCTGAAGTGTACTTTTTATCGCTAGTAGTTTGGAATGCATGCAACTTTTTGATCATTTTTATTCCATTTTTTGAGTGACGTAAAATGACCAAAAAACGCAATTCTGGCGTTTGGAATTTTTTTTCTTCTACGGTGTTCAGCATACAGGATAAATGATGTTATATTTTTATAGATCGGACTATTTGGCGC
>JAODAL010056922.1:0-22993 GCA_025379985.1 Phyllomedusa bahiana
CCAGGCGGGGGCCCCCTAACAATCCAGTTTCCTTTCCCCCCCCACCATAAAACCTCAATTTTCACTTCGAGAGCAAAACCACTTTCTGGATAATACAATACACCTATTAACAGTATTGTGTCTGTTGTGTGCCCATTAACAGTATCAGTTCTCCTGTGCCCTTATTAACAGTATCAGCTCTGCTGTGTACCTATATCTTTCAAATGTTGCTGAATTCAAAAATTCAAATCAGGCTGAACTATATTGAAACTAAATTGAAAATATACTAGAAGGTTGCAGAGCTTCTTCTTACACAATAAATCAGTGAAAAGCTGTTAACATTTGAGGAAGCAGTAACAATTTGGGGGCCCTCTACAGCCCAGTGTTGATAAATAATTACTCCCCTCCCACAGTGTCTGCTCCATAATGTAACAGGTTAGTGGTGACTGTATCCTCTTATGTGCGCTATGTGCCCAGTAGGACGTCTGAATGAACGACAAGTGCAATCTCCGGAGCTGAGGGGTGAGACAGCCAGAGCCGGACAGCACTTAGCACCTATGATTGTATAAGTGAGTGCGAACCGGACTCAGAGTCAGGGGGAGAGGAATGTGACACCAGCGAGGCCCGAGAGCGAGGAATGGACAGGAGAATACTCCCCAAGAAAAACTGATCACAAACTATATGTTACTTTCTGTTTTCCAGACGTTCTTTGTCCAAATGTGAAAGTTGCGGGCGACCGTTTTAGCCACAAGAACGGAGAAAGCGATGAAATTCCAGGTATGAATTGTGTGTTCTGTGATGTTATTGCCAAAACTGATTTAAAATTGGTAAAAATCCTTAAAATAACTCCAAAAATATTATTATTATTAAATTTTTAATTATTATATAATAATAATAATAAAAAAATAATAACAATTATAATATAGTAGTAAAATAATATAGCAATAACAGCAATTCTAACTCTAATAATAACAATTATAATATTGAAAATAACATAATAAATATTATTATTATTATTATTACTATTATATAGTTATAGTAATACTACTAAAACTACGACTACTACTAACAAAATAGTTATAGCAATACTACTACTAAAACTACAACTACTATTCTACTACTACTAATAAAAATAATATCAAATTATAATAAAACATAATAATAGCAATAATAACAATTAGAATGAAAATAACATTATTATTATTATTATTATTATTATTATTATTATTATTCCTAATAATAAAAATAATATTATAAAAATTATAATAGAATAATAAAATAATATAAGAATAACAGCAATCATAACTTTAATAATAATTGTAATATAATAAGAGCATTCTTATTGTTGTTGTTATTATTATTATTAGTAGTAGTAATAATAATAATAATAATAATAATAATAATAATAATAATAATTGGGAACAGTAACAGTAGGAACCAAGTTCACATGACTTATTTCTCTTAAAATCTGTGACGGAAAACCAAATTTTAGTTAAAATCCGTGGCAAAAAGTATCACCTGAATTTCTGCCTCAGATTCCACATCAGATTTTTCCATTTGGAAACAGTCTACATGTGAGTATAGCCTAGGTGTGATTAAAAGTAATGTTTTATTTTAAATATTAGAATTATAAGTATATTATTTTTATATATATAATTCTCATTATTATTTTTACTACTATTTTATCACTATTTTTATCATTATTATTATTATTAGTAGTAGTAGGAGTAGTAGGAGGAGAAGTAGTAGTACTAAAATGAAAATCACAGAAACAAAATCTACAGCTAAAATATAGCTTTTAATCTATATCTATTAAAACTCAATATCACTCAATATATATGAACACAAGTAGTTCCCAAAATATCCAAGAGACATATGGAAGGATAATAGGGACAGCATAACCAATATGCCTCACCGGAAATCAGTGTGTACAAACACGATTACTTGGATCCGCATTGACATCCTCTCCAAAGGCCGCTTCTCGATCCAGCGAAACCAGGGCAATATTGGTAAAGAGGCAAATGAAGATTATTCTAATTCTGCCCATATAAAGTTCTATCTCCTATGACCTGTAAACAAACGGGGTCATCGCCCCAACAAGGGCGGCCCCGTAACACCTAACTCCGGCCCTACGGAGACTCTGCAATCTCCCTATAACTTTTTATGACCAGAGTATTGTCTCCTAACAATATTTCATATACGCCAAATTCACCTGGTGCCAATTCCCAGCACATTTCCCCCTCTTATGCCAAGACAATGTGTGCCAAAAGAGGGTTCACCAGGGGAAAGAGCAGGTCCTAAAGATTATGACTGACAATGCAGTGTCCAGCTATGTTACAGTTCTAAATATTCAGATAAAAAACCTATAGATTTGTTGTTGTTGCTATTAGTATTAGTGTCCCAATTATTACAGTTTCGGATAATATTCCTATTAGCCTTATTTTCATTCCATTTACTTTTCTTTCATTATTTTACTATTGATATTATTTGTATAAGTTTTAATAAATTTTTTTCCTTCTCAATCATTATTTCAATTAATAGTTATAAACTATTGTCAGATATCAAAGGGACCTTTCACCAGAACAAGTTTTCTTCACCAGACAATGACCTATCAAAGCTGATTTACTGAGACCAATTGTACTTTGGGGAGTAAGAAGTAAGTTCACCCCACAAATTCTTAAAAATAGGACGATACAGAGAAGTTAACCATTTCACCTCTCGGAGCATTCCGCCTAACATTTGAATAGGACATTTTAAGCCCCGACCCACATAGATTCCCAGAAGCACCCACTTTGGGGGCATATTTGCAAAAGTCCAAACCTCTTAAGTTCATTTTCCCAGGACAATTGGGAGGTCCAGCTGTAAGAGATCACATGACTGAAATAACACTGTTGGACTCCAAACCACTTGCCAAACCGGGAGGTACATTGGCGGCCATTAGACATATCAATATAAAGCGTGTTAAGAATGACTCACTGCTAGATGGTTCAGATGGTGCAAATGGACAGCAGGCGGATTGTGACAGGTACAGGGTTGGTGGAGATTTCACATGCGAGTTCAATCCAGAAAAGAGAGAGTAATAGAGAGCACCGATTCTAATTAAGGGTCCCTAAACCTTTCCCTTAAACTTGCCCTACAACTGTCCCTAACACTGAAAACGTTATGCCTAAAACTGACCCTAAAGCTTTCCCTCAAAACTAATGCTAAGCTACAACTGACCCTAATACAGCAAATTACTCTAGGGTCCAGTGATTCTCTGGACAAAGCATAGCAGAAGCTGTTTGACAGAAAAACTGTTATCCTTAAAGGGGATGTGTCATCAAAAAATTACTAATTGTTTAAGTCCCGTTTTTATGTTAAACAATTTTTTTTAGGATTTTTTGGTTTTTTTTTTTTTCATAATTTTTTAAAATTATTTTTTTTTAAATTCTTAAGTCCGCGTTTTCATTTTAGCCACTGGGGTTTTTTTGCCTGCTTTCAAGTCAGAGAGATGCTTTACAGTAGCTTCGCCATGGGAGCCTTAAGATGGACTCATTCCCATTGATTTTTTATAGGAGGTTTTCTAGGCTGCTCTGTGCCCTGGGAAAGAAATCAGTGTGCGGGAGGGAAAGGGTGAACTGTGAATCTCCTTTTGTGCTGTGGACCCTGTTGCCCGGACCCCCCTGGCCCACTGTCCCGGGTCGCAGGCGCGCCGTGCTCCAAACCCCAGCGGACCCGTCCCCAGTGGGGGTTCGGGTCCGCTCACCTCCCCGTCCCGGGGCGTTCACTTACCCGGCCGGTCCTGCTAGCCTGTTTTCCATCTCCCAGCATGTGCTCTGCCCCTGGGGCGCACCACGCCGGCAATTTGAATTTAAAGGGGCCCATGCGCCGGTAATTGGTCTTTTGCCGGGCACTCCATTTAAGTCGGTCTTTTCCCGGGGCCCCCCTCCCCGGGGATCCTTGGTGTTTCCTTTTGGGGGAAAACCCATCCAGTTTGTCTAGTCTTCCCTTTTGTGTACCGAACCTCGGCCCTACGTCACGTTATGAACCTTGCCGCCAGCCCTGCCCCCTGCCTGTCTACGTTACGAACCTGAGCGCCTCCCCCTGACCCCCTCCCTGTCCCCAATAGGAGCTCCCTGCCGATCCTGTACCTCTTTTACCCTTGGGCCCACCCCCGCAGGCAACCCCCCCAGGGGGGTTAGGGGACCTGGTGGACTCCCCCCTCCCCAAAAAAGGACATCCCGTTTTGCGGGGGCTTGGTGAATCCCGGGCCCCATTAGTTCCACTCCCTGGTGGGGGGCTTCGCCATCGCCTGGGGGTGGCCCAGCGGACCCCTCCGCCCTTAACAGTAGGATCCGGCCAGGATCCCGCCAAGGTCCCCTTGCCAAGTGTTGCCACTTACCCTGTCGTGGTCCGCAATCGCACAGATCCCCGCAAGGACAGCGCTCGAGAATTTTCCTCCTGGTGCGCACTGTCCCGCCAGAAAAGCAGAAAACCTCCGCCAGCTCCGTGTTGTTCCTGCCTCAAGGGTTCCTGCGGCCCCGGGGGGCCCCCAAGCTTGGCTGTGCCCCTTTAAGTACACGGTGCCCAAAATTGAAAGGGGGGTTCATCACCAATGTCTATGACGTGGGCTTATGACCGATCATTTCCTGTTTTGAACGTGCGAAGGGTGGCATTAGTGGTCGCCTCCTCTCGGGAAGGCCCCTGGCCGGGCCCACCCCTATGGGACGGACGACCCCAGTGACGGCGGAAATCTACATTTTTTCCCTCAGCGATTTCCCGCAATGTTTCGAGGAACCAGCCCGTGTTCTGCTGAAAAACAGCCCTCTAAAACCTACGCAGGAGGACCTGTCTGTAGGAGATACGCGGTTAAATTCCGAACATGGCCTCTGAACTGTTGGAACGACCCCGCCCTGTGCGCCACTTTAAAGAAAGGGCTCTAAGCCGATTTAAAAGGACATTTGGCAGCTAGAGCCTCCCGTTTTCCCTCGGAGCTGACCCGGTTAGCGACCCGTACGCTTTACGCTTCATTGAGCGGGAAGAGGAGCTTCAGCAAGGCGCCGTCACCCCCAACCTCGCCTTTTTCCTCGCCTGGCACCGGTGCCAGGGGGTCTGCGCCCAGCGCCAACCCCCCCGAGAGCCCTGAAGATTGATCGGGTCGCCTCTCTGGCAAAGGGGCCCAGGTCGGCAAAGGAACGGTTCCCTCTACTGGGGCAGCCCAGAGCATTTTCGGAGGAATTTGCCCCAAGCGCCCAAGCCTGCGGGAAACTCCCGCCCCTGGATTGGGGGAGGGCATTCCTGGGTGAACCTATCCCCCGCTGTTGTCCCCATGCAGGTGTGTTGAGCTGGTTTCCTTTCCCAAGTTCGGGTTTTCTGGACTCGGGCTCTGCCGGGAACTTCACCCACCAGGCTTTTTGGGCCCCGTATCGGCTTCCGGTGGTTCTGGAGAAGCCCTTGTCTTTTAAAATCCGTAGCGGGGGCTCTTGCGACACTACGTGGTCACCAAGCCTCTGTCCCTCCCGTGGGGGCGTGCAAAAGAGGAGATCCCTTCTATGTTTTTGCCTCGCCCCTGTCGGGTCCTCTCGAATTTCCCCAGGCTGCGGCTCCACTCTCCATCCTGGACTACTGGAGAGGTGATTCGTTGGGGGTCCAACGTCGGGGGGGTTGTTTGGGTGACACCTCGCCCCGGTGCTTCCCTGCTTTCGCTAACCCCTACAGGACCTTTCTCGGGCTGCGCCCGAATCCCTGGGCGCCGTGTGTTCTCCGAGAGAAAAGCTGAGAGTCTTATCCGCACGCCCCTACGTTCCCCTTTCGACTTTTTGGGGTTTATGTCCTCCCGGGGCCCGAGTTACCCACTGTCGGTTCCTGGGACCCAAAAGCCATGTCCCGAGTAATCCAGGAGATTCCCCGGAAAGGGGTTCATCCAAAAGCCCTTTTCCCCCCGCTGGCGGGGGGTTTTTTTTTTGTTGAAGAAGAAGGACGGTCCCTTGGGGCCCGGAATAGACTAAAGGGGCCTGGAACAAGGATCATGGTTAAAGACGGCCTTCCCCAACCCCCCGGGATGGGCACTTTGAGGACCTGGTGATGCCCCTTGGGGCTGTGCAATGCTCCCGCCGTTTTTTGGAGCTCGTGAATGAGTCTTCGGGCCCCTCCCCCAAACCCTGGTGTGGTGGTCTACCTTGACGTCTTCCTGGTGTTCTTCCTGCCCTCGAGACCCCCGCAGCTTGTTTGTGGTACTGAAACGTCTCCGGGAGAACCACCCGTTTTTGCAAGTGGGGAAGTGCCTTTCCATCAGACAGCCAGGGGGGTACGTCTTTTTTTGACCAAGGCCTAGGATGGAACCAGAAAACTGTCTGCCGTGTTCAGTGGCCAGCCAGTCGGGTGGGGCTATCCGGATTTTTGGGGCTTCTGCAACTCTATCGCCGTTCATCCCTCATTCTCTACGCGGGGTTGGCCCCAATAGTAGCCCCACCAAGAAAAAGCCAATCCACCAACGGGCCCCGGTGAGGCCGAGGGGCATTTTCGAAGTCAAGTCCGCCTTCTCTACGGCTTACCCTTGCACGACGGATTCGCGAAACCTTCACACTGGAGGTGGACGCCTCATCGGGGGACCCGGAGCGTTCTTACGCAAAAAGGGCCTTTGGGTAAGACTGTAATTTTGCGGCTTTTCTCCAAGACGTTTCGTCGGCCGAGGGGAAAACTATCGATTGGCGAGGGAGCACTGGCCCTAAAAACTGGCCCCGGAGAAGTCGGCGTTATTGGGAGGGGCCCGTTTTCCCCCTCCAATTTATCGGCCACAAGAACCTCCAAAATTTGACGGCTCAGCGACTTAACCCACGCCCAGGTAGGTGGTCGCTCTTCTTTTCTCGGTTTCGATTTTGTCCCCTTCGGCCGAGGGGAAAAAATGTGAGGCTGAGCCCTCCCTGTCTCGACGTGGTGGGTGAGATACTTCTCCAGAAACATAATTCCTCCCCGAAAGTCTCATCTCGGCAGCTCCAGTGAACCCCCGGGGGTCCCCCCTGGAAGGACTTTGTGCGCCTGCTTTCCCCAGCGATTTAAAATGGGGGCATTGTCTTGGTGGCTGGCCTCCCGGCGCCCGAAGAACCCCTTTCCTTTGATATTCCCCGTTCTATTGGTGGCCAGGCTTTTAAAAAGGGGTGGGAAAGGACTTTGTTTCGTTTGCGGAATCCGTGCCCGCAACAAAAAGCCCCGTCACAGCCGGCAGGTTACTTCAGCCATTCCCCATCCCCCCTCCCCTGGACCAACATCTCGATGGACTTCATAACGACCCCCCTCTCATCTGGGCAACACCTTATTTGGGTGATTAGGATCGTTTTCCAAATGGCGCATTTTCCCGTTGCCGGGGTGCCATCTGCCTCCGCCCCGGTTTAGCTTTTCTTTCCTCCGTGTTTGTCTGCAGGGGGCTCCTCGCAAAAAAGTCTCGGACCCGGGGAGTTCAAATTTTTCTCCAGGTTTTGGGGCCTGTGCAATCAAACTTCCATGAGGTGACTTCTCTTCTGCCTACACCCGCTTAGAAAAGGCCAGGTGGAGGGGGGTTTAACCCCGGTCTTGGGATGTTCTTCGTCATTTTTGTTCGGACGTCAGATGATTGGGCCCCAATTTTCTGCCGTGGGCGGATTCTCCTTTTAAACCCCTTGAGTCTGAGTCCGCTGGGGGTCTCCCCCTTCTACCGTGAAAAGGCCCCGCATCCCCCCCCTCCCCCTCCCTCTGGAACCCCCTCTGAGGTCCCGGGGGGACGCCTGGTTCAAGATATAAGGCCATCTGGTCCCCAGACCAAATGTCGTGCTCCGGCTTCCGAGCGCATGAAGACTAAGCGGACAAAAAAAGAATTCCCCTCCGGTTTTTTTCCCCCGGTGAAAAGGTGTGGCTCGGGTTGTATGTCCATTTAAAGGCCTTCTCCAAAAGGGACCCCTTTCCGGGAACTTTGGGTCATCAGCCGCATAACCCGGTATCATACAAACCCCGGCTTCCCTACGATGAGAATCCCAATTGTTTCACGTTTTCCTTACTGAAACCCCTGGTCCTTAATTGTTTTTCCCGAAGGCTGTTCCCCCCCTGTCTTGGCTGATGGCCCAATGTCTTCGAGGTCAAAGAGTTCTGGGCTGGGAGAACTAGGGGAAAAGCGATACTTTTTGGTGGACTGGAAGGGGGGTTTGGGAAGAGAGGTCTTGGGGCCGGAGGAGAATTCCTGAACTGCAGCCCTCTTTCCCGAGATTTCTCCAACCAGTAAGAGAAGGGGGGGCCGAGGGGGGGGGGGCAAGGGGGGGTACTGTCACGGATGCCCCCGCGACCATGTCCGGGGCGAGGGCGCCGTGCTCCTAAACCGAGCGGGCCCCTCCCTCACGTCGGATCCCGGGGGCCCCTCACCCCCCGTCCCGCCGGCGTTTTACTTACCCCGGGCCCGTCCTGCTCGCCCTGTTCCGTCACCCGGCTGGGCTCGCCCCCAGGGGGCCGCCTCGCCCGGGAAATTTAAAATTTAAAGGGGCAGTGCGCCCGGTAATTTGGGCATTGCCCGGGCACGTCCTTTTAGTCGGTCTCTTCCTGGGTCCCTCGCCAGTCCTTTGGGTTTTTTCCTGTTGGAGAAACCTTCCCCTATTGTCTTGTCTTTCCTTTCCCGGGGGTTTCCCAACCTTTTTGGGTAGTTCGTCACAAACCTTGCCGCCGCCTGACCCCCTGTGTCTCGTCTCGAACCTTTAGCCCCCGCCCTGACCTCTGCCTGTCCCCGACTAGGCTGCGCCGATCCCGTACCTCGTTTCCTTGGGCCCCCACCGCAGGCAAACCCCCCCGTGGTATGACCCACTTGATTCCCTCCCCTGGTGTGGGCTTCGCCCGCGGATCCCCTCCCGACCGTAAAAACCCCGTGTTATCTTTCACACTGGTGTTCTTTCAGTTTTACCCCTTTGTGCTGATAATGAGCAGAAACTGAGAATCTTTTGTACAGAACAGGAAATGTCGACTTTTTTAGGCTTAGTGGCCAAAATGAAAAAATGAGGACTTAAGAAATTTTTAAAAAATTTGAAAGTGATCGGAAAATTTAAAAAAAAATATTACCAAAAATTTTAAAAAAGTGTTTTAACATAAAAACGTGAGTTAAAAAATAAGTTTTTTTTGATGCAATTCCCTTTAAGGACTAGAAACTCTAAAGTTTGCCCGAACGGAACATAGATAAGAAACAGCAATCTAACAGAACTTAACACAAATGGACTAGACAATCTATTTCAAGAAACAATATAAAGACTAGAAAGACCTTGCAGTGTACTCTGCAACCAGTCTGCCAGATTCAAATGAGCTTTAGGGTGCTTTCACATGCAGGTGCGTTTTTTTGAATGCCTTTTTATGCATAACGGCACAGCAATTAATGCTATACATTTCTGCACAAAAAAACACTTCCAAAAAACGCACCAAAAAAAACACACTGGGGGACATGTATGATCGGAGCTTTCACACATTTTCAGGCGTATAATGCGCCTCACTGTGCCGGCTCCGCTGTCGGACACACCTAATGTGCTGTTAGGTGCAAGGTTCGCCACTTTGTAATGCGCCTAACATGAAGGGGCGTTCTCTGGGCGTTCTGGGGGTGGGACGCACCACATTCGAAAACTCCAACGCATATATGAACGTGGGTCGGCAAAATGAGGCGCATTAGAGCTCCGACAGGCAGACCTATGTCAATGTGGTCTGTCTGCCGGAGGCATCGAAGTTTGCCCCGCATTTATGAGCGCACTTCGGCACCGATATACATTAGGCGCAGTTTTCACTGTAAAAAACGTGAAATCAAGCGCTTTGGCGCGCCGATCTTCATACATGTCCCCCACTGTGTGAAATCACCCTTATAGAGACTAGAAGTAGCTAACAAGCTGTAGATGCGGGGCCAGGTCAGCTAACATGCAAGGATCCTGAGCAGTTACCATGCAACTACTGCAGACAAATACACACAACAGAAGACAGACATAACACAGAAACTCCTGCTAATTTTAGGACAAAATTACAGGAGAGATCCAGCCATTTGAAGCAGTGACAAACTTTACTGTTCTGATTCCTTAAAACCAGGCTCCTCCCATCCATAAGGTTTCACCAGGGAAGGGCGGAGGGGAGAGGGGGGGGGGGGGGATTTACTTCTTTTGGCTCTTATTGCAATTCAGGGAACACATTTATTTGGTTTATATACGGTTACTAGTTTAGTATGTATGACTAATCTTGTATAGGTGGAAACCTCCAATGATGAGAGGTTTCCTTTAAATTTGTCAATGTCTTATAATTAGTTTGTGAATTGCTGGTAGACTAATTATAGCCAATGATGAAACGTAGGTGCTGAAATATATTAGATTTTACCTCTTTTAGCTAAAGACATAGGTAATCTGTGTGCAGATACACGACTGTGTGAGTCACCGAGATCTCACTCATTCATTACAGTCAATATTAGAAAGTGGAGAATATAATAAGACTCCAGGGCTCGTAATCGTGACTTCTTACAGATTCATCTCAACGTCTCAGCAGAAGATCTGTGGGCTATTTCCAGATTCTCACAACTGCAGGGACAGAAATAAGACTTTCTCCAATCCTGCGCCTGTAAATGGGAAATAACCCATCTGGACGGTAGTAAATCACTTTTTATAGATTTTATAGCAAGAACGTCATACTTGTCCGTTTCTAATAGAAATGTAATGTTTCAGACAGGTCTCCCGTGAAGTCCAGATAAATGAGAAAAACAGAAGAGCAAAGTAGGGACATGTCTGGGACGTTTTGCTGACCTGAAAAAACAGTTTTGTTGTGCTTTACATTCGGGTGAAAATCCAGTTTGACATGATTTTCAATAATTTAGTTCAGGTCAGCAAAAATCTAAAGTTCAAGCTTTCCCTAATTCTAACTGCAACCCTAATCCTAGAAAACATCTGTAGATCTTTAGGGTTAGGTTATGGTTTGTCCAACTCTAACCCTAGGAAACATTTAGGCAACATTTGGGAATCACAGGGTTCATCTTATGGTTAGTCCAATCCTCTCCCTTCAGAACATCTGGACAGCATCTGGGGATACCTAGGGTAAGTTTATGGTTAGTCCAACCCTAACTCTAACCTTGACCCTAGGAAACATCTGCACAACATCCAAAGTCCTAAAGTTAGGGTTATTGCTAGTCCAACCCTAACTTTAGAGAACACCTGGGCAACATCTAGAGAACCCCAATTAGTCCAATCCTCTTTCCTTGGGAACATCAGGACAGCATCAGGGGATACCTAGGGTAAGTTTATGGTTAGTCCAACCCTAACTCTAATCTTGACCCTAGGAAACATCTGGGCAACATCCAAAATCCTAAAGTTAGGGTTATGGCTAGTCCAACCCTAACTTTAGATAACACCTAGGCAACATCTAGGGAACCCCAGTTAGTCCAACCCTGTCGCTCCGGAACATCTGGATAGCATCGGGGAGTACATAGGGTAAGTTTATGGTTAGTCCAACCCTAACTCTAACCTTGACCCTAGGAAACATCTGGGCAACATCCAAAATCCTAAAGTTAGGGTTATGGCTAGTCCAACCCTAACTTTAGATAACACCTAGGCAACATCTAGGGAACCCCAGTTAGTCCAACCCTGTCACTCCAGAACATCTGGACAGCATCAGGGGGTACATAGGGTAAGTTTATGGTTAGTCCAACTCTAACTCTAACCTTGACACTAGGAAACGTCTGGGCAACATTCAAAATCCCAAAGTTAGGGTTATGGCTAGTCCAACCCTAACTTTAGAGAACACCTAGGCAACATCTAGGGAACCCCAGAGTTAAGGTTATGGTTAGTCCAACCCTCTCCATTCGTAACATCAGGACAGCATCTGGGGATAACTAGGGTAAGTTTATGGTTAGTCCAACCCTAACTCTATCCTTGACCCTAGGAAACATCTGAGCAACATCCAAAATTCTAAGGTTAGGGTTATGGGTGGTCCAAACTTAACTCCAACCATAACTTTAGAGAACACCTTGGCAACATCTAGGGAACCCCAAGGTTAGAGTTATGGTTAGTCCGCCTCTATCCCTTTTTAACATTTGGGCAACATCTGAGAATCAAAGAAGGAAAAATGTGGCCTGTTGCTCACCACACATGATGTACTTCATGGAATATGAGTCCAAAAACATCATCCTTGAATAATATGGAACCCCATAGTTAGGGACAAGGTTGGACTAACTCGAACCCTAACCCCAGATGTTCCCCAGATGTTGCCCCAGATATGTCGCAGATGCCTGGTGGTGTTTTATACAGTACAAAGGCTCCTGCAGGTGCTTCCTACAGGTTACAAAACCAATCCAGAATTTACTCCTCATAGATCTATTAGGATTCCAGTTTGGGACTTCCCAAGCACGAATACTATGAGAACTTTAGCCGAACTGCTCTCAAACCGAACAGAGAAGTGTTTGAGTAACGCTAGCAATCAACATTAACATCCCTCAACCATCAAATAAGATTTGATTGACATGCAAAATTCTATGCAAGCAAGTTACCGCAAATCAATGTCCTTCAGGTCCCGCTTACAGTCATACATTTGCTCTTGTAGTCAGGGGCAGTTGTCAGCTACTGCTATACAAGTATCAGATCACAAGTGGCGTAACTAGAATTCATAGGGCACCATAGCAAAATGAAATGGGGCCCCACCACCTAATGACAATAAACCCAAGCAGCAGCATAAGTAACAATAATAAAGGGTATAAACAATCCCGCCTTGTACCAGGCAACCCACCTATGAGCGCTGGAGAGCAGAAAGTCACCAACTACTTGTTCCCTATAAATATATTCTTGCACCCAAGTACCGAGTACTCCATCAACATCTGGACCCCATAGCAGTTGCTATGACTGATATGGCTATAGTTACGCCCATGATCGCTAGAGCCAATAACACCGCCATCCAGCAACCTCTAGGAGGTCAGGTAGTAGCTAAATCATAGTACTCACTGCAGAGTATTCTGATGCTGTAGCCTATGCAAGATGACCTAGTATTGATCAGACACAGTCACAGGCAGAAAATACAATAATTTATAGAAAATGCTTAAAACACTGATCTGCAGGCAGCATGTTATAGAGAAGGAGACGCTGTGCAGATTGATATACATCTTTGTGTGAAAATATTCAGTATACACCTCTGCTAATTCTGTGCTTAGAGGTCCACTGGGCAGTCTACCTATGTGTATGAAAGCCTACCCTGTAGGAGTCAGTGGAGGATCACTCTATAGGACCACCCAGAATAAGTAGAGGGTTAAATGAATAAATCACTAGGCACACTGAATATATATATGTTGTGATGCTTCACTTATCAATGGCCGCCTTCTTGAATCGGCCTGGGGGTCATTCAGCTCACAGGATCGACGTCTTTGGTAAACCCTATTGGCACACCAACACTCCAACACCAGGATTATCTTTAACCTGGCTTCGGCCAGCTTTACTCCTCAGGCAAGGTCAGTACAGATACAATAAGACATATAAACAAGTTCCTCAGCCCCGTCAGGTCACTGACTAAACACAATAATAGACCCTGCCTATCAGTGATCTGGATATATTGTCCAGACCCACAAAGCACATTTACCCAGACTCTTACTAGGTTCAGGCTTCTCTCAAGCTTCTTGGGGCCAGAGCTTCTTTCCAGCTCCAATACTGCTCCATTGCCAGCCAGCAGACCACGCCACCAGATCACCTGGAGTACCAGGCTTTTTATAGGCCTCCAGGGACCTGCACAAAACCTGTCCTGGAACACGGAGAGTAGGCACCCACCCAACACTTTGCCTACTCCCAGTAAGAGCCGTCCCGGATCAGCAGAAACAGCCATACCAAAAAACGGATGCCAATCACTTACTATGGCTGACAACATACATGGGTGGCTCTTACCCTACCAAGTCCAGGTAACCTTGGTGACATGTAGCATGCAGGTATCTTGCTTCGCTCCACCATGTGGCACCACCTCAGGTCGCTCTGCCACAATATAGATTATCTGCTCGGCTCCTCCTGCTCTATGACATGCTGCATTTTTAATTTAACGGGTCTTCTTTTAATCCAACCCAATCAAATTCAATCTTCCCTGCTTGTTGGTGTTCACTAGTGTTGCACTTCAGATTGATGTTAAATTTGACACTAACCCTAAGTTGAGGTTAAAGTAAGGATTTTTAGGTGTTAACATTGCATTCCTGCTCCAGTTGCACTCTCCATGGGGCACCAAATTGGTCCCACATCACTGCCGGGTACCATAACATAGAGGTCATAGTAACTGGAAGTGAAATTTAATATAATGTCAGACCACAGAGTGCTGCAAAATGGTTAGACCTATAAAGAACCCTAATTCCAACATAAAGGGGTGTTCCCATCTTTAACTTTGGCAATATCAGTAGGATATGCCATCATAGTCTCAGGAACAGGCCCCTGAAAGATCCTGTGTAGAACGGAATGTTCTATTGAATTCCGAGTACACCCCAGTGGAACCCGCACCTATCAATATGCCATCATAGTCTGATAGGTGCGGGTGTCACCTCTGGAACCAGCACCCATCTCAGGAACAGGCCTCTGAAAGTTTCCATATAGAACGGAAATTCCGAATACTCCCGAATGGGACCCGCACCCATCAATATGCCATCAAAGAGGGAGATGGAAACACCACTTTAAGGTTAGGGTTACAGCTGGGAATACGGTTAGATTTAGAGAAAAAATTCTGTTTCTTGATTTGGTCAAAACATTGAACAGGGGCCTATTCGAGCAACACTCGTGTTCACTCCTTTCACCAATCCATCCAGCCCAGACCACCATGGTGACTTCTGAGGACTGCAGAGGATCCGCTGCTCAGACAACAACAAAAATTTATTGCAACACATATATAGACCCCAGACCAGATCTCTAAATTAATAAGACTGCAGACAAGACCCCTCAGTCAAAACCTCTTAAATTTATCAAAACTGCTACATTATTCAGATCTAAGTTCCCTAAAGAAACTCACACTCCAAATCAAAGCCCTCATGTTACTTAGGCCCCCCAAATTAATCAGACCCCGGACCAGTCTTCATGATTAAATTAGAATCAACACCATACCCTTGTAACATAGCCTCCCACCTACCATTTGTCATTTATAATGCTGCTGTCTATATATGTGTCTTTGGGCCTCATCATGCACTAGGCTCTGGGTGCACTTGTTACCTTTGTATCGCTTATTGCTTAATCTATGGTTAAGATAAAAAAATTTAAACCTTGTGGAAATGTTTAGGTGAACAACAATATTTTTAGAGACTCCCATAAAGTTATCTTTGTACTTTTAAGTCTTGGAATGTGCAGGAAAAAGAAAGATTTTCTCCAAATTTAATGCTTTGCATGCAATACCCTGTGTGACCACTTGGAGTGCTAGTAACAGGAAGCACTCTGAGCAGCAGCGAGCACAGACACTTTCATATAGACATGTATTACATTGCAGCAGCAACTAGTGGTAGGAATAAGTATGACTATCTGGTCCATCATCTCTAAGTAAGATTCCTGCAATCTGATTGGTTGGCACACAACTCTGCTTTCAGTATCATGAAAATCCTATTATTTCTATGACACAAATCCCATAACGTTCCCCTTCCATTATCCCGCCCGTCCTATGTGCATTAAGCAATGGAATCTAGATGAATAGCATCAGGGACCATTGGCTTTAACTATATGTTTTAATTATCTGGACATTAATTCAGTTTTGCATAAACCACCAAACATACATAAAAAAGATCTCTCAGTCCTGGAGGCCGGAGCCGCAGAGTCACAGGATTAATGGTGGAGCCTGCTGCTCGCATAATACTTCCGCTAATAGGACAGAAATTTGGGAAATGAGTAATATTCATGTGCATCGCGGAAAGTGACCTTCACATGAGCGCAGAGGTCAGGAGCACGGAGTCACTTCCAAGAAAAAAAGAAGTGGTTGTCGAGCGGCCGCACATCGAGGCTCAGACAATAAATCATTGTTAAGTTGTAAAGAAATCAGTGAAGATAGAAAGATGGATAAATAGATAGAAAGATATGAGATACATAGATATGGTATGTATAGATAGATAGATAGATAGATAGATAGATATGAGCTAGATAGATAGATAGATAGATATGAGCTAGATAGATAGATAGATAGATAGATAGATAGATAGATATGAAAAAGATAGATAGATAGGTAGATAGGAGATAGATAGATATTAGATAGATAGATATTAGATAGATGAGATAGATAGATAGATATGAGATAGATAGATAGATATGAGATAGATATGAGATAGATAGATAGATAGATAGATAGATATGAGATAGATATGAGATAGATAGATAGATAGATAGATAGGAGATAGATAGATAGATATGAGATAGATAGATAGATAGATAGATATGAGATAGATAGATAGGAGATAGATAGATAGATATGAGATAGATAGATAGATAGATAGATAGATAGATAGATAGATAGATCTTTTGGATTGTTTGCATTGGGGGAGTGGCTGCCTCCATCTTGGTTGTGCACTCCGCCCATCCATACAGACTGTTTCTAATCGTTGGTGGATGGGCCCTTACAGTTTTGATCAATAATATGTGCTGAGAACCTGAACTTTTCATGTATCCAAAAAGCAGCTGTAATGCATGTGGAAATAGTTCATAAATTGCTTGTTTGATTCTCTTAGAGTTCGCGCAGCTGCTGATCCGTTTTGGTGTTTGCATTGTTTGCAGTAACGTCTGCGCGCACCATTTTGTTTAGAATTGCTTTGGACGTGTTGATCATGTTTTATATTTTTTAGATAATGCAAAAAAGACATAAATGCAACCTCCAAGCAGTATGTAATGAATGGTGCAGGAGCGCGCTGTCGTGGCTGCAGTAGAAATTCAAACTCACACAGCAGAACACTGCAAACACTAAGATACATGAACATTGAATTTATAAATTGTTTTAGGTTTTTAGCACAATTATCAATCAAATTGTGTGAGCCCATCCAACAGCGGCAAGAGAAGAAGAGTGAGTTTTTAGAGTAGGTTCTATCTAATTGGCCTGAGCTGTATTAACTAAAATAAAGACAAAAACATGAAAGCTGTGAGCTGCAATACCAGTCTCAACCTATTGACACATGTGGCGCTGTTTCTGGAGATAACCTGCCATGGACATTCCCTTAAAATCCTAAAATCTTGGATCTGACCATTCTATCACTCCATATGAAGAGTGCTCCCATTAATACCGAAGTTATAAGGCATCTCTCAGGAGGTACCAGCACCATCTCAGTGACAGTAGAGAGTTTTCTTCCTTGTGCAGAAGGTTTTTTTTGTAGTTATGGATTGTGTAATAATCTGTTTTTCATGTTGTCTCTTCTCACCTTCTGACAGGTTTTGACCTCATGGAGTTATTCAACATAAAAGATGTCATCGGAGGGAAAGAGTCCGGGGTCCAGAGCTCCTACGTGCGTCTAGGAACGTTCCCCATCGTACAGAGAACTGAGTGAGTCCACCAGCCAGATGTAGATTTCTGCCAGCGACCACCATCATAGTATTAAGCCAAGGTTTGAGCCAAGTCATGGTCTTGGTTGTTACATAGCATTCAGTCCATCTCTGGTTACCGGCCTTCAGCTCAATGCCAGGTTGGTGTCAAACAAGGAGGCTGGGGGTGAGCCTACTGCTGTGATAAAAGAGATTTTCTGAAGAACAGAATACAGAACAAGAAAGCATTCAGGTAGAGAACTCCATCCATAGCTATAGTGGGCAATGAACAACGTCACCCAAATACCTGCTGCAACACCAGAAACCATCAATATTATAAATGACAAATGGTAGATTGGGGCCCTGTTAGAGATTTTGCTTTGGAGCCTAAAACTTTCGAGTTGTGCCTATGACGAGTGCTGAAAACTGGTGTCTAGTGCCCACCAGTGCAAATAATTTTAGGGGTCCATCACTGGAACAAATTTTTTAGACCCATCAATGTAATTGATTGCAAGGGCCCTAGTGCAGCAGATTATTGGGGCCCCAATGAAGTTGATTACTGGGGCCCATCAGTGAAGCTGAGTCTTGGGGCCCACCAGTGGAGTTGATTCTTTGGGCCCACCAGTGGTGTTGATTCTTGGGGCAACCAGTGGAGTAAATTTTTGGTGCCCACCAGTGCAGTTAATTCTTGGGGCCCCATTGGAGTTGATTCTTGGGGCCCATCAGTAAAGCTGAGTCTTGGGACCCACCAAAGGAGTTGAGTATTTGGGCCCATTTGTAGAGTTGATTTTTTCGGTCCCAGTGGAACTGATTCTTGAGACCCACCAGTAAAGCTGAGTCTTGGGGGGGTCACAAGTGAAGTTGATTTTTGGCGCCCAGCAGTGGAGTTGATTCTTGGGGCCACATTGGAGTTGATTCTTGGGGCCCAGCAGTGGAGTTGATTTTTGGGGCCCCATTGGAGTTGATTCCTTGGCCTCACCAGTGGAGATGATTCTTAGGGCAGGCTAGTGGAGTTGATTCTTGGGGCCCCATCGGAGTTAATTCTTGAGTCCCACCAGTGGAGTGGATTCTTGGGGCCCACCAGTGGAGTGGATTCTTGGGGCCCACCAGTGGAGATGATTCCCCCTTTGGGCCCCAACCCCGTGGAGTTTATTTTTCCCTTGGGGTTTTGGCCCAAAACCCCCCAAAGGGGGGTTTTTTTCTTGGGGCTCAAACCCGTGGATTTTCCTTTTTTTTTTCCACCCGTGGGGTGATTCTTGGGGCCGGGACCAGGGGAGAAATTCCTGGGCCCCCAAACCCTTTAAAATGATTCTTCAGGGCCCGCAGTGGGGGTTGATTCTTGGAATCCCCCTTGGGGTTTATTTCCCAGGGATCCCCCCCAAGGTTTGGGGGATTTTTTGGGGGGAAAACCCCTTTTGGAAATTAAATTTATGTGGCCCAACAGTGCCTCTGACCACTGTCGAACTTAGTTCCCCTTGGGGGGCCCTTTGTGGGAAATCATTTTTTTTTGGCCCCATCCAAATGAAAATTGATTCTTGAGGCCCCAGCCCCAAAATTTCTGGTTTTTAATTGTTCCATTGGGGGCCCTTTTTTGCTTTCTTCCCCCTCTTTCCTTCCTGGCTCCCCCGTAAAGAAAGCTTTCCCGGCCCACCAATTTTCCATGGTCCACCCGGGGTTTTTTCCCCCCGTTTGGAGCTTGCCTCTGTCTCCATGGGAAGATGAGTGCTTTTCCTACCATCATCATTTTTCATAGATCCTGGGGGAAATCATTTATTGGGCCCTTTTCCCTGTTAAACCCCTTTCCTATTTGGGCCCCTACCCCCCCCTAAAACTTCTCGAAAAGTCATTTCTAAGGGTTTTACCAAACAAATAACTGGTCCCACACGGGGCAATGGGTCCCTAACTCATATCACAATATAATGGAGCAGTCAATGTGAGATTCCTTCACACCCACCTAATTCCCCCTTTACGAAAAAACTGGGTCGTGCTTTATTTTTTGTGGTGGCCAGGACGGAAGGAACTCGGCCCCAAAGAAAGTTTAAAAGTTTTAAAGTATTTCCCTAACCGAGGGCAGAATAAGGGGGGGCACAGACAAAAAAAAAATTCCATAAGGCCCGATTAAAAACCCCCGATTTCCACCTCTTTTTCTGGGGGCTGTGGGAAAAAAAAAACTCAAAAACAAAAAAGCAACATAAATATAACAATAGATACAAATAAAAAAGATTAAATCAAATTAATTAAAATAAAAAAATAAATAAATGCAATTCATTCAAACCCCAGATTTGGGAAAGGAAATTTTTCATTTGCTTCCCAAGGAAAAAGAAAATAACCTAAATAAAAATTTGATATAAAAAAAAAAAAAAAAAATTTTAAAATTAAAAAAAATATAAAATAAAAAAATTAAAAATTTTAATATTTTTATTAAAAAAAATAAAAATAATATTAAAAATTAAAATAAAATAATATAAAAATAATATAATATTTTTAATAACAAAAGTATGGAATAAAAATGGAATAAAATATAATCCCTTTTAATTTAAAATGAAATAAAAAATTTTAAAATTTGTATAAAATAATAATTAAAAAAATAATAACAAAAGTAGGGGAAAAATAATATTATAATATAACATAAATAAATTTAAAAATATTTAAAAATTTTAATAACATAGTAAGGGGAATTTGTAATATCATAATTTAAAAAATAGAATTAAAAAAATAGTAAATATTTTAATAACATAATATAAAATTATATATAATAAATAAATACAAAAATATAGCAACAAACAAACAGTGACCCAAAAGTTTTGCAGAAAATTTTTAAAAGGGACTTTCCCGGGTTTGGGGTTAAATTCACTGTGGCAGATTTGAGGCAAAAAAATTCTGGGGTTTTTCCCTTCCCTTTGTTTAAAAATGTTTACCCAAACCTAAATTAAAAAGGTTTTCCAAGACTTTTAAAGAACCTCCCTACCAGAAAACTAACCCATAGTTACCTCTTCCTTCACCACTGTTCCAGAGCTCCAGCGCCTTTTGCTCCCTCCCTCACCCGAAAGACACAAAGTTCAAAAGGGTCACATGAAGCACACCAATCACTTTACCTCTGTGGGGCACAAAATGCTGCTTGCCAAACACTGACCTTTTGTGGTCACATGATGCTGCAGCCAATACTGACCTCGTGGGTTTACCAAATTTTCCGGGACAAAGCCAATCACTGCCCTCTGTGGTCACCCCTATTTCTGCAGCCAATCCCTGGGCCCGGGGCCTTTGGGGAACATGATTTTTGCCAAAAAATGCCATTCACTGACCCTCTTGGTTCAAATTTGCTCACATCCGATTTTTTCCGTCAGCCCCAAAACCCTGACCTCTGTGGCACATGATGCTGCACCAATCCCCGGGCCTCGTGGTCCATGATCTGCCGCCAATCCTGACCTCTGTGGTCACATGATGCTGCGCCAATCCCCAAACCTTTTGTGGGGCACATGTTTTCCCGCAACCAATCCCTGACCTCTGTTGTTTACCTTTATGCTGCAGCCCCAAACCCTGGCCTCAGTGGTCCCCATGATGCCACCAATTACTGACCTTGTGGTCACATGATTCTGCGGGGCCCAAACCCTGGCCTCTTTGGTCACATGATGCACAGCCAATCCCCTGAAACCCCTGTGGTCACAGAATTTCTGCCAAACCAATCACGACCTCTGTGGTCACATGATGCTGCAAACCAATTCCCTGACCCTATTTGGCCAACATGAATTTTTCCTACGCCCAATCACTGACCCTGGGGGTCACATGATGGGTGCAGCCAAAACCCTGAAACCTCTGGGTCACAAAGATGCTTTCCAAAACCCAAACCTGGGCCTCTGTGGGCACATAAAAGCTGCAGCCAAAAATTCCCCTGAAAATCCCCCCTTTTGGTCACATATGCTGCAACCAATCCCTGACCTCTGTGGGGCCCCATGAGGGCCCCGGGGAGCCAATCCCTGACCTCCCGTGGTTTACATTTATGCTGCAGCCAATCCTTACCCTGTGTTTACCATGAAAGCTGCAGCCAATTTCCCCAAACCCCTGTGGTTTACATGATGCTGCAGCCCCCAAAAACCCGACCTCTGTGGTCACATATGATGCTCAGCAATCACTAAACCCCTTTTTGGGCACATGATGCTGCAGCCAATCACTGACCTCTGGGGGTCCCAAAGACTGGGTGGGGGCCAGAAACTCTATTTATTGAGATAGAAAATAAAAATGGGTGGGGGTTGGGTGATGGTAATTGGGTGGGGTGATTTTATGATGATGGTGAGGAATGATGATGAATGATTTAATGATTGATTCCCATTATGACTGTTAATAATATAGCGCCAAAAATCTGGTCCCGCCTGTACAGAAAAGGGGCCATCAAACCCACATCGCCTTTCCTTTCCCCATAATTTTGGGCACAAACCCCAATTTTCATAGGAAGCCATTCAACCTCTCAGGATGTTTTGGGGGGGAAAACCTAAAAGAAAAGTGAAGACCCCAAGGGAACCCTTTTGGGGAAAGGGGACAAAACTTCCATGCAGTTTGTAGCCAAAAGAAAAAGCAAAAAAGAAAAACAAAAAATTTTAGTTTTATTTAAAAGGGGGGGGGCTGGAAAAACCCGGGGGCCCCACTTTACAACTGGGGAAATAGTTGCTAAATAATGAAAAAAAACGTTTGGGAATGGGTATATTTTTTTTATCAAATTTAGGGCATATTTTCCGCAAGGGTTGCCGGACAAATTTCGCCTTCGTCACCACATTCAGGTTCAGGAAAGCCTCTCGGAGGGAGGACTGGTACATCTGGCAAATCATTGACAAGTAAGGGGTCCCCCCAAAAAGGGCCTGGGAAACCCTTTTTTTTGATTTAGAAAAAATTTTTTTTTTTCCCCCACAGCCCAAAAGTCCCCAGAGGGCCCGACACAAGGGACAAGAAAATGTTTTCCCCGATTTTTTTTTTTTTTGGTGTTGTGCTTCGGATTTGGGTCAAAGTGTAAACCAAACCGAATCTGAGCGTCTCCAATCAGGTCGCCCGCATTGAATTTTGTTGTAAATCACCCAAAAAATGATCTCTTGTTTACGGAACTGAAACCCTAAAATCAGCGTAAAGCATGAAGCGTTAGCAAACTTGACAGGGCCTTTTTTTAGCAAATTTTGTCTAGGAAATTTTAAAGGGTATGTTCACACGGCTTTATTGCGGGGGTATTTCCTTACCAAATTTTGCCCCTGTGTACGTGGGCGGGGGGGGTTTTTTGCCCAGCCCGGGGGGAGGAGGAATCCCCTAGTTCCCCATGGAAAATGGGGGATTACCGGAATGACTTTTGGGGCTTTACTCACCCGTATTTTTGCGCAGTTTCGGCGCGAAAATTTCGGGGGGAGATACGTCCCAAAAAAGCCGTGTGAACCCTTTGCCAAAGCGTCTTTGGGTTTCCCCTAGCAACCAGAGCTCACAGCAACCGATCAGAGCCCCTATTTTCCAGATCTCATAGCAAAATCAAACACAGCTTTATTTCGGAAACCCAAAAGAGTTTATAGCAAACCCTTTAGAAATCCATAGCCCAATCAGAGCCCATAGGAACC
>JAODAL010056923.1:0-22992 GCA_025379985.1 Phyllomedusa bahiana
GGGTAAAAAACAATCTTCAGGCATGACATTTCCTAGGAGGTGAAAAACTGGGAGAATTGCTTAACATAAAAACTTTAACATAAAAAATGATATAAATTGAGTATCACCATAATCTTTTCAACCAACAGAATAAAACTAGCTTGTCATGTATACTTCATGGTGAGCGCTTTTAAAAATAAAAAACCCTTCTATGCAGTATTTTCTTCACCGTGTCTTCCAAAAAATAGATTTAAAAGTGATCAAAAAGCCTCGACTTTCAAAAAATCATATCAATAAAAACAATAACACTTCCTGCAAAACACAAGCCCATACACAGCTCCATACACAGAAAAATGAAAATGCTATGACTCTTAGACTATTAAGAGGCAAAAACTTGTTTAGCTTTTTTAATTACTTTGTTTTTTTTGTATAAAAGCAGTGAAATGTAAAAAAAATATACAAATTGTGTATCACTGTAATCACATCGACTTACTGAGAAAAGCTACCATGTCATTTGTTCCACATAATGACTGGTGTAAAAAATAAAAATAAAAATCACTACAATGATTGCTGTATTTTGTTCAAAACGTCTCACAGAAAATCCTTGATAAAAAGCAATATAAGTGTCATATGCACCCCATAATAGTACCAACACAAATGGAAATTCTCGAGCCTGGAATGATGCAGTCCTAAGAGCCACATTCAAGAAGGGCCTCTCCAGCACAATAAATGACGTCCTGGCCTCGCGGGAAATTCCATTTTCCCTGAGTGACCTTATCCACTTGGCCACTCGTATTGACTTACACTTTATGGAGAGACAGGAGGAGCTCTGTCAAGAATGCAAACCAGTCCAGTCGCGCCACCTACCCCCATCTTGCTCCAGTGTTCCAAAAGCCTCCACTGCCTCCTCCGCTGACTCATGCCGAAGAGCCCATGCAAGTGGACAGAGCCCATCTAACCCAACAAGAATGGTCCAGTCAACGTGAGGAGAATCTGTGCCTCTACTGTGCCAGTCTTGAGAACTACCCCAGGATTTTCCCACAACATCTCCAATGTCCAGGAAACACACACATCTAGGCTACTTGGGAAAACCTCTGGTGATTTCATCTGTGAGCAGTGAACTTCTAACCGTCTCCATTCAGCACCACACTGAATCAGTGTCTCTTCACATGAGGATACTACACAAGGAGAAGATCGTGTTCTAATTACCCCTCTCTTCCTCAGAAATTCTCCTGGGACTTCCGTGGCTGCAGCGCCATGCCCCTAGGGTTAGCGGGAAGCTAGGCGAAGTCACACATTAGGGACAAGACTGCCAGTCTCTCTACTTAGTGGCACCTCACCTGGTGAACCCCATTTCTGCACTGATGACAATAAAGCCTCTGCCGGATCTGTCTGCTCTATATAAAAACTTTGCAGATGCCTTTTCTGAGAGCAGGCTGAAACCCTTCCTCCTCATTGACCATATGGTTGTCCTATAGACCTGATGCCAGTATTAGTCCCCTTTGGGGCATAGTCTACCCTCTATCTGTGCCAGAGACTTAGGCCATGTCATCTTATATACAAGAGAACCTCCAGAAGGGATTTATCCGCAAGTCTCCTTCTCCTCCTGGTGCCGAGTTCTTTGGTGAAAAGAAAGATGGTTCACTATGTCTTTGTATAGATAATTGTGGACTCAACATATAACCATTGGCCCTCATAACCGAGCTCTTTGACAGTCTCGGGGTGCCAGATTTTTTTCTAAACTGGGCTTGCGAGGGGCTTATAATCTTGTTCAGATCCAAAAGGGTAATGAGTGGAACACGGCCTTCAACACCCAAGACGAGCATTTTGAATACCTGGCAATACTCTTCGGTCTGTGCAATGCCCCAGCAGTCTTCCTGGAACTTGTGAATGATATTTTCTGAGATCTCCTGTATTCTTGTGTTATCATCTACCTAGATGACATCCTGGTTTTCTCGCCCGACTCAGAGTCCCATTGAGCTCAAGTGCGCCAGTTTCTGAGGCGTCTAAGAAATAATTGTCTCTACAAGATGTACAAGTGCCTATTCCATCAGACCAGTCATTCCTTCATCAGGTATATCGTCACAGACAAGAGTATGCAAATGGACCCCACTAAATTGTCTGTCATCCTACAGTGGCCTCGATCCATCGGTCTCTGGGCCATGCAACATGTCCTGGGTTTTGTCAATTACTAACATCAGTTCATCTGACATTTCTATATGGTGGTGCCATCGATTGTAGTGCTCGCCAAGAAGAATGACAACCCGAGACTGTGGCCACCTTTTTTCTTGTTGTTGATGCTTCTTCTATGGGAGCTAGAGTGTGTCCCCAGGCGGAAAGAACCTAAAGGCAAGACTATTAAGTGCATATTCTTCTCCAAAACGTTTTCTCTAGCAGAGAAAAATTATCCCATCAGGGATGTAACCTATTGACTATAAAATTGGCCTTAGAAGATTGCCGCCCCCTCCTGGAGGGGACTTGTCATCTGGTCAATATGCTGACCACATAAAACTCCAGATTGCACAACGTCTAAATCCATGACAAGCCAGGTGGTCCCGCTTCTTCTCCTGGCGATCAGACATATTTATAGAAATATGGGATAGTTAATATGTCATGTAGAGAGGACAGTTCAAAGTAGACTTCTCAGTGCGCATATGTAGTTTTCCCCTTACTTTGTGTACGTTGCATATTCTAAGAGACTGGAGTACTGTGATTGCTTCCCTGTGGACTCAGCAAAGAGCAGTTGTTAAGGAGGTAGAGGGTTTGGGTTCTGAAACAACTAAGAATGAGACAGTGAATGAAAAAAGTTGCATTATGGAAAGGGTTGTCGCAAGACCTATCTGGAGGCAGGTGGTAAATCCACTAAGTTTAATGAAGGCTTAGTAAAGGACTGCCATAAGGAGTAGACTCTACGGAGCACCGAGTCTTTCATGTCACTATCCTCAATCCAGTCCCCCACAGAAATGGCTGACGTCTAGTATTCAGTACAGATGGCTCAGGAAATAACCGTTATAGACAAGACCAGAAATAGGCAAGAAAATGGTCAGGGCAGGCAGACTTCAGTCAAATTATAGTCCAAGCAATGTTCAGGACATGTGACTGGCAAGGAAGGTGGTCAAGAGGATAGCTGGTGTCAAAACCAGAAGAATCACTAAAAACTACAGTATGTTCATAGCAAAAACACTAATATCTACAACTAAGAGCAGTCAAAAAGCATGAGGGAGTGTCTGTTTAAGTAGAAACTAGAATGTTTCCACAGATAAGGGGTTAACTTTAGAGGTGCACATTAGCCCTTTGAATTAGCAAGGAACCCAGAGGAGCAGCCTGAAAGAAAGGATAGGTAGCTACTCTTAGTGTAAGTGATTCAATAGGTGTATATCACAATACTCCAAGCCACTATATTGAGCTGCCTTCTCAGCTCATATACACATTTTTCATCAATGATAGTAGGCTTGATCATATCACATTATGTTGCAAAATATTTATTCAATAGATCCAAAAATTTCAGGACAGACATTTAAAAAGTTCATCTAATAATAGAAAAGTGAGTAGTGGTATACTTAAGTTTCAAGTCCAGCTTTCAGCTCATTATCGGACGAAAGTTCACTCAATCAGAGTAGCAGAGGAGATGTTGACATGGAGCGAGCAACACACTCGAACGGCAACGTTTCGAAGGCTAGGTAGAAGAAAGGATAGATAGCTACACAGAAAGGTAAAAGGCAGATGAAATGGCAGGGATATGAGCCAACTATCATCTCAGTACAAATGTAATGTTGGGCTGTACTTAAAGGAGTTCTCTTACTACAAATATTATCTTTCAACATGTTGGGAACGTTAAATCAAGATTTTATTCAAATATAGTCCTCTATTGATATTACCTTGATCAGGAGATATGGGAGATTTTATCTGCTCTTGTAGAGTGGGGAACTGCAGTTCACCATCCAGCCAGTAGATGGTGCAGGTACATTGAAGGGGCAGGCAGTAATAACAAGAGCACAGGGAGCAACAGAAGGGCAGTTAGTGGCAGTTGGTTTCTGAAGCGAGCTAACATGTCAGAGGGAGATTGTTCAACAAGACCCAAAGCCTAAAAAATACAGACAGTGAGAAGGTCTGGAAGAAAATTACAAAAGGAATTTGGGGTATGGTGTAACCAGAGGGTGAGCAGTATCAATATAACTGGAAGAGAAAGACAAAGAGAAAGACTCCCGTCCCACAGGCGTATGGTCGAAGACAACCTTTGGGTTGTAGGCCATGAATAGACCACTGGAGCATATCACAGGACCTGTTGTGTAAAGTTTGTGTAACAGAAATAAGAAAATTCAGTAAATCCTTCAGTTCATAGGAAGAAACAAGTGCCAAATCTTGTTTCTGCATATTACCCTCTGATTGCACTCAGCTTTCTCTAGTTACCATCTGTTTTCCCTTCCTAATTAAACAGAAGGCAGCTTAAGAACAGAATGTGTTATCTCTGCAAAGAAGATTAATTAATGTTTACTTTGAGTTCTATAGTCTTCTGCACTATAGATAAGATCTCCTGAACTCATGTCAGTGCAAATAGAAGAGTTGGGAATACAGGGCTGATATAATAATTAGGGATGAGCGAATAGATTCTGATGAAGTGGAATTCATTTTGAATTTCAGGAAAAATTTTATTCTAAACAAAGCCAAATTTCCTGTGCGATTTGTGGTAACGAATCTAAAATGGCCGCAAGCACATGGCATGACATGGGGTAAAGAACCATGGAAGAAAGAAAGGAATGCCCTCAATGCCATGACATGCAGACATGCAGCCATTCAGCAGCCAGCCAGCTTCTTTGATGTCACAGCCCTATTAATAGGCAAGCCATTTTACATTCAGCCACTTGCCACTGTGTCTCTTATGTACACAGATCTCTCTGCAGCAGCATTAGATTGCACTCCTTGCCAAATACTTCCGATTTTACAGTTTCTGGGGTGAAATACACACAGTGTGTGTGTGTGTGTCATATACACACATGTTCCTGAACCAGCGTTTTTTATTTTGGGATATTGCTCTCTGTGATAAACAGTTACTTTTTTCACTTATTGTGGCGAACTATATTTGAAATACAGTGAGTGTATTTCTCATATACACACATCTCCTTTACAGCCAGTTCAGTCTTTTGGGATATTGCTCTCTGTGCCAGAGTTAATTTTTTCACTTATTGTGGTGAACTATCTTTGAAATACAGTGTGTCTATTTCTCAAATGCACACATCTACATTAAACAGAGTTTGTTTTATTGTAAATTTTAGATTTTTTAATTTTTAGTGTCAGACAGAGAGGTGGCAGGCCCTTCACATAGGAGGGGCAGTGACACAAATGTTCCTGGAGCAGGCACAGGTCTCAGGACAGTAAGGGAACATCGCAGCAGGAGTCACTCGGCAAGGCCAGAGCTACCAGTGTCCTCTAGCGGCCGTGTGTTGACCACTAGTGATAAGCGAACACTGAAAGTGCGTGTTCGAGTAGAACCTCGAATTTGGAGAAGTTTGAACCCCATTAAAGTCAATGGGAGAAGATGTTCTGGTTGATTTTTATACTCATACAGGTGAGGAGAAGCTGAAGTTAGCGGCCATAACAGTAAAATGGATACATGGAACAACTTAGTGAAAACAATTTGGCTCTAAGAGTCACAGAAAAGAAATTCACAGGCTAAAATAATTCATTCCTTTTAATGGCTAACTGAACAGATGAGGACAGCGTAGCTATAGGAAGTGCAGCGCTAGCAGCTAGCACGGGGCCCCTTTGACATATAAGAAGACACCGGTATTGGAAATGGCACATGGTAACTGGCAGGAGCCCCCTATCACTTTTTGCACCAGGATCCAAGAAAATGTCATATATGCGGTGGCAGCAAGAATATCCCAACAAGGAACATGGAGGTTCAGTTGGAAGGGCCGTAGTTATAGGAGGTGCAGCGGTAGGCAGGGCTGCCGTCAGTCATCTATTAACCATTAGAGGGCCCCATGCAGCTAAATCAAATGGGGCCCCACCCATTACTAGTTCCTATTTTTAACATATCACTGGGCCCCTTTTTGATTAGGGCCACTGACTGGAGTACTGCCCTATTGGCACCCCTAGCACCCTTTTTAAAGTGGACTGACCTCAAAACCAGCAAAAATGACCTTATGGTCACTTAGAATAAAATTAGCAAGAAGAAATAAGTATGTGAAATAAGCTTTTTTTCAATAGGACCTTCACTAATGGTTTCTTTTACAGGGGCCTGCCCCCAAAAAACCAGCAAAAATGCCCTTTTTGGACATGACAATAAAATTAGCAAGAAGAAGTGAAATAAAAAATATTTAAAAAATCAAGATTTTTTCCAGTTTCTTTTTGAAGAATTACCCCAAAAAAACGAAATCGGGGCCACTGACTGGATATGCCCTATTGGCCCCCCTAGCCCCTTTTTAAAATAGATGCCCTAAAAACCCACAAAAATTCCCTTATGGCACTTAAATAAAATTAGCAAAAAAGAAATAAGTATTTTAAATAAGTTTTGTTCACAGTTTCTTTTGGGGAACGTACCCAAAAAACAGCAATAAAAGTGGTCTAAAATCCTATAATTTAAAATGGGCAAATGTTATAAACAGTTTTTTTTTTCTATGGGGACTACCTATAAAAACTCCCTAATTTCCAACTATTGCTGTGTAAAATTCCCCTTAACCTAAAGTTATTGGGGGCCTTTTGGCCCCCAGTTTAATTTTGCTATTTTGAAAAATTTACTTTAGTTGAATTTTTGAAACCCAAATTTTCCTCAAGTATTCTTTGTTGATATATCCATTGTTCATATCATTTTTTTTTTCATGGATTTGGGTTTTTAAACAAGCTTGTTTGGTAAAAAACTAATCTGTACGAATTGGAGGCCTTTTACGCCGCCGCTTTTTTAAATCATGGTCTCAAAAGTTTTTGTGTCTCAATTATTTATTTTTACAAGTAATGTGGTTGAGGGGCCGGGGTGTGGTAATAACAGTGAGGTTTTGTGGTTTTTGGAGGGAGTTTAAAAGGCATGAATACCTAAAGCCCTCGAACACAGTAATGAGTGTGTAATAGAGTATGAGGCAGTATACACTGTGAGTAATTGTGGGGCCCCTGTGATAAGATAAGCGTTGGGGGGAAATTGTTTCTTTTTTTAAAACATTAGCAGTGGCACAGTTTCCTCCAATGGTCTGATGACCAAGAGATGAAGCGATTATGTTTAAAGCGTGATGAAAGTGAACTATTTTTGTCTGATGAAAAATATCTCCCACCAGCTAATCAAAATCCTCATCCAGTGATTCTTCTGATGTGAAAAAGTGAATCAGTGGATCCTCAAGAAGTGATAATTTTTTTGGGACGTAAAACCTACTTAGTCGGAGTACTCCAATACACAATATTGTGAGACCCCTAAGGAACGTGGGAAATTCCCAGTTTTTTAAACCCCCAAAAGGGGATGTATTCTGTCTTATTTTTCGAAAATATTCAAAAAGGGGCCCTATTATGTTCAAAAACCTAAAAAGGAAGACGATCGCTTCTGCAAAAAAAAAAGGTCTGGAAAAAATATTTCAAAAGAGGAACTTTATTTTTTTTTATTGGACTTTTTTCGGGGGCAGGAAGTCAAAAATGATGATGTCCCAATACGAGGATATTTCGGACCCATTTTGTCCCACAAAGGCGACAATGTCATGGGCAGTTGGGGAAAAATTAAAGAATCATTCGTTTTTGATGATAAGCGAACTCGGCAGCGGGGTTTGAAACAGAAAAAATTACCCCTAAAGTTATTCTGGAACATATTTAAAAAAAATTGAAAAAAACTTTACAATCCTAGTACATGTTACTGTAGATGACAATTGTCCCGTTCAGAGGACGCTGCAAATTTTCATAAAAAAATTTGCCACAACCCCAGCCAGTCGGAATAAAAATCTTCTGGATGGTGATTCTGCAAATTTTTTGGTAAATGGGTTTTAATTCGGGGGCAAAAGGGGGTTGGTGACCAGTACAGAAGGTCGGGGGGTCTGAAAAGTCAAAACTCTTGCTGTTCCAATATTCAATTAAGGTAAAACATCCCATGGACAATTATTTCACAATGTTGAACTAGGGATTTTTTTGCTTGCAAAAGTATTTACTTGTTGGTACTTAAAGTAAAACAATGAAAATTCCAGCACACTCAAAACAATCGTCAGCGAGACTTTATGAGAGTGTTTTGGATTCAATAACAAGCGACTTTGGTATTTACAAGGCGAAGAAGGAGAAATCTGTAATTTTACCAGTAAACCCTGCATCACGATTGCAGTGTTGACAGCAATAAAAAAAATTTTAAACCAAGGAAATCATCCCTAACAATGAACAAAAGGAAAGGATAGATAAAAAAATGAAATGGTGGGAGAAAAATTTGTGTAAAGGCAAACAAAACGATGGCCTGTAGTTTTCATTTTAAATATGCTTGATGTAGCAGCCCTAAAATTTATTCATTTTTTTACAGAAAATCATCGGAATTTTATGCACAAGGAAGGCAGGGACGCTTATTCTTGAAGGCCTTTGTCTGAACTGTAAAGCCTACATGATAGAGCGAAGGACTTGAAATGTTGCCCAAAACAATAAAGAAGCAAAGAAAAAGGGGGGGCGTACATTTCGATTTTCCCGAGCCAGGAAAAGAAAAAGAAAACGCTGTTTCATGTGTCAAGAAACATAGAGAGGAAAACGAGCGTATTGTTCCATTGTAAAGGAAACTGTTTGCAAAAACATCTTCTGAAAAAATAAAATGTCAGAAATTTTTTGGAAGACAATAAATAGAAAAGAAATTAGAATAAAAATGTGGCAGCTAGTTGTAAGATTTCTATGCATTTTTGTGGTTTTCAGTCTTTGCGTGAAATTTGGGGAAAAAAAAGAATTTTGGGGGTTTTTTGTGAAAAATTTTTAATTTAAAAGTTGTCCACTATTTATTTTATTGAGCAATTTTGAAAAAAACTTGTGAAATTTTTTTAATGTGTTTTTTAATTTGTGCATGGGGTCCTAAAAGGCCCCAATGAGTTTATATGATATTTTTTAAAGTCATTCATTTTAGGGTTAGGTATGCCCCCCTCCCCCTGAGTAATTTACTGCAGCTTTTCCCGTTTAAATTTTCTATTAAATGGATTTCTTTCCCGCCCGGGAAACCAGCAACACAGGAAGCATGGGGTTTACTACGAGCTAAGGTGGAAGGGGGGTTTTTAACAGGAAATACGGGACATAACATAAGACAGCTGTGATTTTAGCACCGGGCAGTCGTCAGTCTCTATTAACTGTTTCGGGACCCATGCAGCTAAATAAATGGGGCCCCCCCCCATTTTTAGTTCCTTTTTTTTAAAATATATGGGCCCTTTTTAATTAGGGCCCTGAAAGGAGTTGTGTCCCATTTTACGTATCCTGACCCCAAAACCGCAAAAATGACTTTCTGGAGACTCAGAAAAAAAATTTGTCAAAGAAATAAATATTTGGAAAAAGATTTTTTCAATAGGACTTTACTTGGTGTCTTTTTTAGTGGCCTGATCCAAAACCCGCAAACCAAAGACCTTTTTTTGGGCATCAGAAAAAAATTTGCATGAAGAAAAGAGTATTTGAAATAAGATTATTTTCAATAAAACCTTTAATATTGGTGTCTTTTACAGTGGTCTGACCCCAAAACCAGCAAAAATGTCCTTTTGGACACTCAGAATAAAATTTGCATGAAGAAATGCAAAAGGTTGACAGGGAGGCCCACATGATGCTGCAACGCTGACAGTCGGGCGGAAGCAGTGTGCAAACGACGGAAGTGTGAGCTAAGATCTTGAGCCTTCCTCAGTAGACAATCAAGACCCAGGTAGCGCTTGAGAAATTTCTGCCTATACGAAAGCGCTTGCCCCTTCATATAAAATTTGAAAAGCCTTACATATCATCATTACATCCTTATGCTTAAGCAACAATGCAATATTTTTCAAAGGATATTGTCACATTATACCATAAACTCGTCGGGAATGGGCTCAAGGAGCTCATGTTCCTTTACATGAGTGCCGATGACGTGAGCTTCTCTTGGAAACGCTGGCTGACACTCCAGTTCCACCCAGGTGCCCTTCTCCTTGGTTTTCTTTTTCTTCCTCTCATTGTCCTTGACGTGCTGGAGGAAACTATCTCTGTTCTTGGAGTGGCAAATGTGCTCCACATGGACATTGATTCTTTTGGCAAGGATTTTTCCCTTGATCCGCTTGTTCACAATTATACCCACAGCATGCTGTGTAACATTGTAGATCCTGTCAGTCTTACCATAATAGCATTTATGTGGCATGCCTTTTTATTTGTTGCCCATACCCTTAATGTCACCCTTCTTGAAGACCCTTCTTGTAGATGTGCATGTATGTTGACAAAGGCAGAACTCCATGTTTATGGAAGAGTCTGGAGAACATATATTGGGTTCCACGCCTTTTGCCTCTTGTGTTCGTCATTTTCACACCTAAAAAAAAATGTCGAGTCCAGTGGAAAGAGAGGGACCAGCTTCCTTCTCTTCCTCTGAGGACATCAGCGATTGGGCGTCACAGCAGACAAAATCGTCCTCTTGGGCCTCTTGATCTTTTGAAATGCCTTGTGATCCCAACCGCATTGTGTCATCAAATCAACAGTATTCTTGAATCCTTCCTTATACTTTGCAACTGGCAACTAGGATTAGAAACAAATTCTTTTTTCTATGGAATATCTAAGAAATGTGGGGGTTTGGGAAAAAACCCGTTTAACCAAAATCAACAGTGTTCCTGAATTCTTATAGTTTGCAACGGGAAAACGCACTAAAAAATTTTAATTTTTTTTCTATGAAAATATATGAAATTTTTGGCCCTTATGGAGGAACTTTGACCCCAAAAAATTAAAACAGTATTTTTGGGAACCCTTATACTTTGCAACTGGAAACTGGGATTATCTGGGGAAATGGGGTTTTTTGGGGAGAACGGTGGGTTGAACCCCGGCGGCCCCCCAAAAAAATTTTGAAAAAAAGGGAAATTTTTTGGGCAGGGAATTAAATTTTTTTCAAGGACCGGTAAAACCCAGAAATTTTTTTTGGGGAGATTTCCTAACAGTGCCCTGTACACAAGCATCCCCCCAAAACGGCAGAAAACTTTTGGGCAATCAAAACAAAGATCGTAAAGATGGAGTCTGCAGCAATATCAAAGTCACTAATACTACTGTCTGGATTTCCCCAAAACTTGCTGTACCCAACCCCAAAAAAACAAACTAGCGCTTTTCCCTTTTTGAAAACGCTGGGGAAATGATGTGTCTGCCTTTTTTGAAAAAAAGACAGCAGAGATAAACAGTGTGTTCAGTTCCAGGGCTCTAATCATAAAGGGATTTCCCGGTATCTTTACCTCCCCCCGTGCTCTGCCTTTATTTCCTGGCCCCCAAAATTTAAAGAAGCAGCGGAAAAAAGACCCTGATTTTTAAATTTCTTAAATTTTCAAAAAAAATGGGAATCTAAAAAAGAGGAAAAAGGGGTGATTTTTAAAGACTTTTTTATTTTTTTTGCAAAAGACAAACTTGAATATATCACCTTCAATCTATAAAACCCCTAAAAACCGTAATTTTTTTTTTTTACCACCCTTCCCCCAATGCACACCCCCTTTTTTAAAAAAAGATTTCTAAACCTTCCCCAATATTTCCCCTTTTAATTGTGAAGGAAAAACCTCCTTTTCTATTATCCAGTTTTGGTGGAGCCCCCACTAGCAAGGGGAACCCTTATCATACATTTAAATTTTTTAACCCCCAAAAAAGGGCTTACTTGGAAATCTTTCCCCCAATATCAAGGACATACAAAAATATAAGGTTTTTTGGGAAACCCCCGAAATGGGTAACCAGTTAAAAAGAGAGCCAGAAAAAACACAAATTAAAATGTCTTTTTCCCGACCTCCCAAAATGTTTCACCAGCTAAAATGGCTTCTCGGGGGAAAGAGGGCCCTCAAATGTGGTTAGCTTTTCCTTTTAATTCATCTTAGTTAAAAAAACCCCATTCAGGTGTCACTATTGAACCACCCGAGCTTAAAAAATACCCATTTGTCCCCTTTTACTCTCTGCTTTCATTTGAAGCTTTCCCGCTGCTGCGTTTTTTATGAACAAATTCACCATTCCTTTGGGGGGCTTTTGCCCTCTTTACCATGCCGCCCCTGCCCCCGCACTTTACCAAGGGTTTTTTGCCCTATCTGTGATGGACTTCCGTCCCGCTTCTTCCCCTTTTTTGTGAGGAAGCCCTCTGCGCGGTTTTCCCCGAACAAAAATTTAAACGAGTTGTTTTTATTTTTACAGCACCGTTTAAAAAAATCCCTTCCAATAAACCTTCTCTCCCTTTTTGTCTAATATGCAATTTGTTAAAAATGCATAATTTTTTGGGGGGAAACGTTTTTCTCCCAAATTTTTTTTTAAAGTACATTTTTTGTCCCAAATTTTTCCCCGCCCCCCCAGTTCGCCTCCTACTTTCCCCCTTGAAAAAATTTTCCCCTTTTCACTTTTTAAACTACTTTTGGGCCCAAATTTTTTACTTTTAAAAAAGGGGATAAGAAAATAAGAGTCCATTTATGGCCCCCTTTTTTTATTTTCCATAGGTTTGGGACAAAAATTTCCCATTTGGGGAGAAACAAAAAAATGTTAAACTTAAATTGAAAGGACGTTTTTTTTTTAAACCCAAACCCGGGTTCTCACAAAAGCAACCGGGAAAATGTAAAAAACATATATTTTAATATATGGGGCCCCCAAAACCCGTCCCAAAAAGAATCTGTGGGCCCCCCACATATCCTTTTCCATTTCCCCCCTGCAAAACACTGGAAAAACCACGGGCAAAGAAGGGGGGCTTTAATAAATTTAAAATTTTATCAAAGATTAAAAAGCCCCCTGGGAAAATTGGGGCAAAGGGGGGGGACAGAGGAGACAAGGGGGGACAAGGAAAAAACGTATTGAAACCCGGTTTCTCCTATAATCATAAAAATTTAACCATGCTTTTTAAACCCCTGACCATGGGTTGTCCACTGACCGTACTTTTTTCACTTTTATTTTTTTGTTTCTTCCCAAAAATTTTTATAGGGAATTTGACAGGATTAAATTTAAATTTCTGCAAAAAGAAAAAAACCTTTAAAAAGCCTTTTGGGGGTTTAAGGGAAAGGGGTCAAAATATCCTTTCCCTTTCCTGCAGGGAAAACCCAAAATTTAACCCAAAATTTTTTAAGGATTTTGTTTCTGGGCTCAAAAATAATAAAAATTGGGGTGAAAATTTCCCTTTAAATTTATCAAGGAAAAAAATTTATTTTTTGGACCTTTTAAATTATAGGTTTTCCCACCGAAAAGGCCCCGTAAGAAAAAATTTTTTCAAATGGGGAAAATAGGAAAGGGGAAACTGGGGAGAAGGCGGGGGGGATAAAATCATAAGGCTTTAAACTTTTTTAAAAAAGAATTATAATTATTAGTACAGAGGGGGGAAGAGGGTTTTTGGGGAAAAATATTTGGGCAATAGTGTAAATGTCAATGGGGGAACCCCCTTTTTCCCCCAAAAAAAGCAATTGACATAATTGCCTATTAAAACCCCTAGAGGGGAGAAGGTTTGTTGGGAAGGGATTTAAGTTACTGTGTGCTGTAAAAAAATAAAAATCTAAACTCGCTTTGGGTTTTTTTCTAGGTGGGGCCCCCGCAGGCCCGGGTTTTCTCCCCAATAAGGAGAGAAGTTGGACAGAAGTCCATCACAGAAAAGGGCAAAAAAAAACCCCCTTTGGGGAAAAGTGCGGGGGCGTGGGCGGGCCCCTTTGGGAAGAGAGGGGAAAAAGCCAAGCCAGATAGATGGTGAATTTTTGTTTATAAAAGCAGCGCCTGAATAGCTTCAAATATGCCATGCAGGAAGGGGTAAAAGGGGCAAAAGGGGTATTGTTTTTAATCTCTGGGGGTTAAATAGTGAGCACCTAAATTGGGTGTGTATCTAAATGAATAAAAAAGGAAAAAGAGTTTTGACTACAAGTGACCGGACCTCTTTTCCCCCGAAGGAAAACCCGTTTAGTGGGTTGGGAAAAATGGTTGGGGAGGTTTAGGGCATGACATTTTAATTTGTGATTTTTCTGGCTCTCATTACTGTTTTCCCGCTGCAGAGGGGTATGTTGTACGTCCTGGATTTAGGGATAATTGCAAAGTAAGACTCTTTGGAGTTAAATAAATTATTGTATTTAAAAGGGGTTCCCCTTGCTAGGGGGTGGTGCTCACCAATGGAAAATGAAAAGGGGGTATTTTTCACAATTAAAAAGGGATTTTTGAGGGTTAAAAATCAGGTTTTTAAATATGTGCATTGGGGTTAAGTGGTATACAAAATAAAAGTTACGTTTTGGTTTTATAGATTGAGAGGTGATGAGTTAAAGGCCCTAGGAAAATAGAAAAATAAATCTTAAGTCTCGATCTCGATTTTTTATCCGATTTTGAGGGAAAAAAATCTAATCAGATCGCGATCAAGAAAGGCGTAAAAATCGACTCGATTTTAACTTGATCCGATTAAATCTCTCAACACTATTGACCACCAATTCAACGGTTCTTGAATGGTTGACTAGGTCATCCACTTTCCTCCCAGTGAAAATGACAACCCCCCAGGGGTTGGTGGGGGTTTGTCAGAAAAACCCCCTTTGTTGGCATGGCCCGGGAGGGTCGGGGCCCCCTTTCCCGTTTTCAACCCGCCTCTCCCGTTCGGTTCCCTCAGCCAGAGAACTACTATGTGCTGCGGGCTCTGTGCCACTATACAGCATGTACGAATTATTTGAGGAAGTGAGAGCTATGGGCACAAGGGGTGGGCAAGTAGTGAGTGGAGGTGGCTGGGAGGTTAAGTTCACCGGTCAGGGTTTTCCCAATGAGACATTGGGGGGCGCAAATGATGGGGCAAAATAATTGATGACGATGTAACCAATCGCACATGGGAGCTGGGTAAAGCAAGGGCTTCATCATCACCGTTGGGAGAAGAGGGCGGAAGCCTAGGTGTCAGGCAGTGGCGCAGCCAGCAACTCAGTAGTATGGTCGGGAGTCAACAGGGTGGCAGTAGAGCAAGGTCGGGAGCCAAATGGTCACAGGGTGACCACCCCTTTGCAGGTCCTTCATGCCCCGAAAATGCGGCACAGGGGGTCACCGAAGCAGCGTGGTGCAGTCAGTCAGTGCAAAGCGTTGGTGGTTTAAATCACTTACTAGGCGGGTGTGGGGTTTTTTTTCCAAAAAATCCGGAGGAGGGAACAGGGGGTAATGTAGAATCTGTGGGGGAAAGTAAAACTGGCCAGGTACCTAATGTTGTCCCCCCCCGGTGGGGCTCATATCAACATCACCATCCCGTGGGGTGGGGTAAACAGTCTCGATGGGGTGGTCCTCCCGCCGTAGCAACAGCAACAGACCCAGTGGCACGATCCCCTTTTAGGGAGAAAAATCTCCCCACTTCCGCCAGGAAACTGTTTGTCTTTTCCCCTCACCACCAGTCCAGATGCTCCTGCTCCTCACCACTCATTGCGCTAGCAGTCATTCACCAAGACAATTGCCAAGAGACAGCAGTATGCGTCCAGCCATCCTACGGCGCAGAAGCTGACTGTGCTTCTGTTCAAGTTGGTGGAACTGTAGTCCCTCCTTTTTCAAGTGGTGGACTCTGTATCATTCAGAGAACTGATGGCTTGTGCCGAACCGAGGTGGAGAGCCATCATTTCTGTTTAAAAAAGGCAGTACCAGCTCTGCACAAATATGTAGAAGAGAAGGAGGGCCAGTCCTTGAGCCTGATGGTGTCTTCCAAAGTGCACGGCAGCACGGACTTGTGGAGCTGTAACTATGGTCAGGAACAGTACATGTTCTTTATGGCCCACTGGGTGAATGTGCTTCCTGTCCAACCACACCAGCAACTTGGACCGGAGACGCCGCTTTCTTCTCCATGTTGTCAAACTGCTGATCCTGCGCCAATGTCCGCCTCCCCCTCATCATAATCGTTCTGTCATAATCTGTGGAATCATCTGACGACGGTGTAAAAGGAATGCACTCTTTGATGCTATAGTGGGTTCTTGGCCCTCTGCTCTTTCTATCTGGTGCTGACTTACTCTGTCAGGCTGCATTCCCACTTCAGTTATTTGGTCAGTTTTGACCCTGTAACTGTCTAGATAAGTGAAGTGTGAAGCGATTCTAAGAGCAGCGACTATTATCTGCGTGTCATACTAAATCACAGCATTGTTTTGATACCAAACCACGCTCCCAATGCATATTTCTGTATGGCACAATGTTCTTCAACAACAAATAGGCTCCTGCAGCCAGGGGAAATAGCTGTTCTTTTAAACGATTTGCCGGCCACATTAAAATCCGGAACGAAATGAATTTTGGGGGAAAATTCGGCGAATCGGCCGGATCAAATTTTTGAGAAATTCGCTCATCTCTAATGATAATCACTGCTATAGAACCACCGACAACCTAAGCAGAAAGAGTGAAGAAGTCTGAAGCTGCCTGTGGGTCTGTGAAACAGTATGGTGCGACTAAACCCCGTTCTAAAAGCATCCGAACATGGGAGTTCTAAAAAAATAATTGGTCCATGACATAATCATCAGGTGCCAGAAAAAATACAAAATATTAATTTACTGCAAATGCTGGCTTTCTGAACTGTCGGATAACCATTTTATGGATTATGTAGGATAAATGTGTTTCCAGATATATTCAGTTCATAATGTAGATTGATCATAAACTGCACTTGAAAATGACAGATAACTTCAAATATTGATCACAACCAGGAAAATGATACTACAGCGCAATGGTCACGAAGGTTATTAAAGCTGTATCCTTGATTTGGTCTTGTTTACTCATACTATCAATGTCAGGTTAGTTTCCAATAAATTATTCATTATATGGAATCTGACATATCATCTTTTGTTGTTCGTCAAGAGACATTGTGACATATTATACTTGTGTTTTTAGGATTTGCTTTTACAAAACCAAACAAAAGGGCACTTACAGCACAACACTCAGAATTATAGACAATAACAATAGGATAAAGATGTTGAGGCTTTGTGTTCTTTTATTAGGGCAGCCCAGCCAGAGATACAATTACATGAGCCCATCTTCATAGCATACACTGCCATCTCATCCAGATGTATTAGTCTTCTCTCATTTGACTTCAGAGAGCTATGAGACCTGAGCCTTAGGCATTATAGGCTTAGGCAGCTGATCCAAAGCAGACAGATCGGAGCTAAAGACATTGAAGGGTGGGTTTAACCTCTCCTATCTCAAGCTGGCTATTTTGCTGACAATAATAGACATACAGAAAAAGAGATAGATACTAAAGCTAATAATAAAGGATAAAACATACAATAAAAACATTATTCTGATAGATGACTTCTTTGTATAGAGTATACTGTATGGGAAAATTACTGTACTTTACAGAAATCAACACTGCTGGTGACTAGTGTTGAGCGATTACGTTGGCTATCGACATCGATCGATAGCTCGCATAGTAGGCACCATCGGAATAAGGTTTTGATAGTCGATAGATGCGCTCATAATCTCGATGACCATTTAAGTCTAGGTGAGAGCAACAACACCTTCATATCTTACACCCAAACAGGGCTGGAGAAGCTGGAATTAATCAAAGCCACAACAGTCAAGATGACTTATTACTGCTACATCTTAGGCACAACACTTAGGCTATAAAGCCACAGAAAAAAAGTCACACACATTCACTATTAGAGTTGAGCAATTTTTATCGACCAAAGTTGAAAATCGGCCACGGGTTTTTATGGTAATCAGATTTTTTCGATTTTTTTCATGCGATAAATTAGTTAAAATATCTGCGATAAATTATTAATATCGCGCCATTTTCGGCGCTTCTGACATTATGGCGGCACAGCAATCAGCTTACAGAATAGAGCAGGGATGAGATGTGTGTGCGACGTCATGACTGGGATGTGTATGGTTGCGATTGGCTGGAAAATCACATGACCTCGTTTTAACATCGAACAGCCCCTTCTGTTCTGCATCAGTTATTTCAGCGTTTCATACTAGTTGAGACGTGCGCTCTGCATGTCTCCAAACTACTCAGCGAATCATAACTATTTTTCAACAGAGAAACTCTACGATCTAGCTTGTTAGTTAGATTAGGACGCATTGGAAGATTTTAGGTAGTTAGATTTTTATTTAAAGCAAGCATCTTATGCTATAAAGTCCAGGGATGGAACGGGGGGAGGGGGCCAGTGGGCGAACACAGACAAGCTTATAAAAGGACACTGTTAGAAGTTCCACCCAAGACTTAGTGTAGACATTGCACTGCAAATATCTTCATTGGTTAACAGTTTGCTATTGAATGATTTCAGGATATTGGGCAGTGTGAACTTATCATTGGATACAACATCATTTCTGTTAACTGCAGTCTCTTTGTAGGTGCAAAACTCAGTTTTATTATCAGTATTATTTCAGTTAGGATGTTCTTTTTCAATTTTATACCATTACACCTTTGCTTGATCTATCCACCTTGCACTTAAAATTAGAATCAGCAATCTTGTTAGTCAGCACAGGTTGTTAGGTGCCAAACTTAATACCTTGTATCATCAGAAATCTATAACAAGTACGTGTTTTTTGCACTTTTGCCAGTCCAGATTTGTTCAATGAGATAGCTTGGCACTTATTCTTATTACAGCAGTTTTATAGTCAACACAGGTGAAATTGAAAGGAGCCCAAAAATACTTGTATCATCCGAATCTATAAAGTTACGTGTTTTTAACTTTGGCGAACCTGCCAGCTCTGTTCATCAGATAGCGTGCACTGATACTCTTATACAGCAATTTTATTAGTTCACACAGGTGAAATGAAAGGTGGCCAAAAATACCTTGTATCATCCGTGATCTATAAAACCAGATACGTGTTTTTTTACTTTGGCGCAACTGCAGCTTTGTTCATCAAGATAGCGTGCACTTATATCTTATACAGCAATTTTTAGTCACCACAGGGTGAATAGAAAGGTGCCAAAAATACCTTGTATCATCCGAATCTATAACAGATACGTTGTTTTTGACTTTGGCGCATTGCAGTCTTTGTTCATTCAGATAGCGGCACTTAATCTTATACAGCAATTTTATAGTCACCACACGGGTGAATTGAAAGGTGCCTCAAAAATACCATGTATCATCGATATCTATAAACAGATACGTGTTTTTTTTGAATTTGGCGCATTGATGCTTTGTTCATTCAGATAGCGTGCACTTATAATCTATACAGCAATTTTTAGTCCACCACAGGTGATTTGAAAGGTGCAAAAATACCTTGCATCATCCGAATCTATAACAGATACGTGTTTTTTGACTTTGGCGCACTGCAGCTTTGTTACCATTCAGATAGCGCGCACTTATATTCTTATTACAGCAATTTTATAGTCACCACAGTGAATTGATAAGGTGCCAAAATACCTTTGTATCATCCGAATCTATAAACAGATACTGTGTTTTTTTTACTTTGGCGCACTGACAGCTTTGTTCATTCAGATAGCGTGCATTATATCTATACAGGCAATTTTTTTAGTCACCACAGGGTGATTGAAAGGTGCAAAAAATACCTTGTATCTCCCGAATCTATAACAGTACTTTTAAACATTACAGCAGAGTGTTTTTTGACTTTGGCGGCATTGCAGCTTTGTTCATTAAGATAGCGTGCACTTATATCTTATACAGCAATTTTTAGTCACACAGGTGAATTGAAAGGTGCCAAAAATACCTTGTATCCATCCCGATCTATAAATAGATATCGTGTTTTTTTTCTTTGCGCACTGCAGCTGTTTGTTACATTCAGATTAGGTGCCACTTATATCTTTATACAGGCAATTTTATAGTTCACCACAGGTGAATAGAAAGGTGCCAAAAAATTAACTTGTATCATCCGAATCTATAACAGATAAGTGTTTTTTGACTTGGCGCTTTGCAGGCCTTTGTATCTTTCAGATAGCGCTGCAATTATATCTTATACAAACAATTTTATAGTCACACACAGGTGAATTGAATGTGCACAAAAATACCTTGTATTATCTGATCTATAACAGATACGTGTTTTTTGACTATGGCGCACTGAGCTTTGTTCATTCAGATAGCGTGCACTTATATATTAATAAAGCAATATTTAGTACACAGGTGGAATTTGTAAGGTACCTCAAAAACACTTGTATTTACTAAAACATAACAGATACGTGTTTTTTTGCATTTTGGCCCAGTTCCAGATTTGTTAAAATTTGAATCCAGCAATTTTGTTTTGATTAGAGGGATTTGAGAATAGCTGTGATTTTTATATTTCTGAACATGGAGCGAAATACAGGTGGTAATTGAGCAAAGAGGGGGGTAGCACATGGAGGTAGAGGTACAGAGAGTGCTCCTTCCCAGTGCTGGCAACTAACACGCATGCCCGCGGAATCATCGGTTGCTGGACCGTCAGGCCTGTCATGCTGGGTCAGGGCCCTGTGAATCATGCAGTAATGAAACGCGTCGCCAAATCTGTCCTTCCAGGTGGCTTTGCTACCTTGCATCCTGGCAGTCTTAACCTCCTCGTCTCCCATTCTCGGCCACAAATGTCTTCTTCAGCATACATCGTCATCCGTCCAACATGAAGCGAAGGCAGCCCAAATGTCAAACTCGTGTACCCAACCACTGTGGATAATCCATTTTCTGAAGACACTTTATGACAAAATGCGGTTGGGGTCAGAAGGCCATGTTAAAAGATCAAGGGATGGATTTAGTCTGCTCTGACGCCCCAGTTACTGATGCCATCAGAGGAGGAGAAGGGAGGACGGTCAATCGTCAAAATATCCCGGGCGGTTCTGCAACGCCTTGCAGTGCACATTGCTGTAGCCTCGCAGCTTCAGGAATGCAGAATGTCAGGACGTCAGTCACCTGTGTTGATGTTGATGATGATGACATTGCGGGATCCATCTGGTCTTTTACGCAGAATTTGACTTGCGAGTCGCTTCATCAGTGGACGAGGAGGAAGACGATGGGGTAGTGTCAATACGGGTCCCAGCCACAAAACGGGGAGAGGGCGGTAGCAGAAGTCCGATGATATGATTCCGCCTGCCACGCGTCAGCACAAACCCCGCTCCCACTTATCATATCAAAAAGGTCCAGGACCTCTCAAGCCTGGCACTTCTTTTGAGCAAGCCATTGATTCACCCAGCGATGTCATTGCCGCCTTTGGTAAACGCATAAGTAGAAGGAAATGAACCTTAGGTGTTAACCACCACCCAACATTCTAGTCACATGCAGCGAATGCATGAGTTGAAATGGAGGCAAAAAACTTGGCCAAAAAAGGCCAGACCGACACCGGGCCTCCAAACACTGTCACACCCTCTGTCTCCGCCTCTCCTCCTCTGCACACCCAAGCGTTCCTCAGGATGCCCATGTCTCTCAGGAGTCTATGGTCAGAGGATCGCCTCAGCTTCAGCCTCCACCGTCGCGCCCGAGTACCACCGCACCACCAGAGGACCCATCCTACCCCCTTCTCCTCTGCCTGTTTGGACGACCGGCACGCCGTACAGCGGCAAGTCTAGCAGCCAGCCTCTGTCTACCAGGTTCGGGAGCAGGAAGGAAACACTTCAACACCCAAACCATCCCGCAAATCAAAAAGCCTGTATGTCGCATTGCCAGCCTTTTGGCCTTGGAAATGTTGCCTTTTCCCGTCTGGTGGCACAGATGGGTTCCGCCACGTCAGGCCCCTCCCTGCCCCAATAAGATCCGACAGGCATTTCTTTGAAAAAAAACCCGCCCTCCCCTGGCCAGAACGGTCATTAAAATTTCCCAAGGGGGTTGTCTGCTTTCTGTTTCCGAAAAAGCCCTTTGCCACCGACAAGGGATTTGTAAGCAGGCCAAGGCGCTTATCTTTTGACAGCTCACTGGTGAGCTGGGGGGATGTCTCTGGGGGCAGGTGGCCTTCAGGTGGGCCGAAACCCCCTTTCAAAACGGGAGGGATGGTGGGGGGTTTTTTTCCCCCAAGGCCTCTGGTGGCATCATCCCAGAGAAACCAACCCTTTTGAAATTAATCTTTTGGGACCGTCCCACACAGGAAAGGGGCTGTGGCGGGTCTCCCAAAAAGGACCCAGCGCTGGCTGGGGGACAAGAACCTTGTGCCAGAAAGGTGGTGTCCATCGGGCGAAATCTGCTGCCCCCCTTTAAATCGGTGGCCCCGGAGCACATCCTTGCCTGGCACATGTATGAAAAACCCTGTCCAAAATTTCTAAAAAGTACCGGGGGCTGGAGCCCGTGAAAAAGGGGTCGAGGTCTGAGTTCGCACCCTCCCGCCTTTCCCCGACCCTGTTTTGTTTTTTCCCCCTGCTTTTTTTGCAGCGCCGTCGGCTTCCCCCCCAAAAGTCTCATTTTTTGACGTGGCAACGCTGGAATTCCACCCCCCACATGCTCCAGGATTGTGGGAGCAGCGCAATGCCCTTACGCAGTAAAGTGAACATGGCCTGACAAGCAGCGGGGCGGACCCGGGGTGTTGAGCACCGAGAGTGGAGGCAGGGGAAAGGCTTGCACCTCCCTTGCCCGTTTTTGAAGACCCCCAAAAAGGTCAGGGGGGGATGCCCTTGTAGCATGAGCAGTGGTGATCTTGTTCTGGAACATCGTTGGGGGCACTCTGAAACATAGGTCCTTTTCCCCGGACGGAGGGGGAGACCCACACAGATTCGGACACGGAGCCTTTCTCTCCGTTGAATCCCAAGGCCGCAGTTTCACAATTTTATGGTCTTCATTTGGCAGTGGTTCTGGGTCCAGGGTGTGCAAGGCGGGGACCTCAAACTTCTCAGGGTGCATCATCTGGGCAATTTAGGGCTGTGTTGAAGCTGTGCCGGAGGAACGGGGGGAGGGGGGAGGAAAGAGGGATTCCTAGACACGTTGTTACTTACATCCCCCGCTTGGAAAGAGTTGGGCCGAATTTAGGCGGAGGGGGAAATGAGGGAAAAAAGACTTTGCTAGTGCCCCTCGACCCCGAGGCTTGGGAAATCAAGGCTCCATCTCTCACATGATGTTGGAAAGCTCC
>JAODAL010056924.1:0-22991 GCA_025379985.1 Phyllomedusa bahiana
GGGGTTGTTTTTTTGGGGGTTTTTGTTGTTTGTGTGTGTGTGTATATGTGTGTGTGTATGTGTGTATATGTGTGTGTGTGTATATATATACACACGCACGTATGTATAGGTGCGTATGCATGCACGCACTTGTATCTATATATAAAATATGGTGTATTTGTACCCGTGCATGTATATATATATATATATATATATTACACACAAGTATATATGTGTGCTCCTGCTCCTTAGCGCGGGTCTTCGAGGGCTCTGAGTTTGGAAGCTGAGCCGCACTGTGTGACAGATCTGTGTGTGATAATTGAGTGTCGTGACCCAATTCCTGTAACATCTGACACAGGATTCATTGGTCTTTACTGGAAAGCGCGGTGGAGGAGGAGGCGGCGGCGGCGCGGCTCCTCCTGGCCTGTGGGGCAGATGGTCTGGCTTAGGCCGCGGCTCCTCCTGGCAGGGCTGTGCAGTCGGAGTCGGTGTCCATTTTGCAGGAGTCGGAGTTGAAGTCGGTAAAAAATAGACCGACTCCCAAAATAAATATATAATTAGTTGGTCCAGTTCAATGCAGAGACATGAGCAAGTGGAGTTGGGTCCGGCCAGTGCTACTGCTCCCATATCTTCAGCCTCATCACATGAGGAGTGTAATTGATGACACGAAGCAGGCAAAACGCTGCCCCAGGGGAGAAGATTCTGCTCCCATAGCAAACAGATTGACCAGATTTAAGCAAAAATTTTCACTTCATGTTTACAATTTATTAAAGTTTTTGAGTTCTAAAGTTATATCCTATAAATATATTTTACACTGACAAGCAAAAGGGTAACAATGGTTTGAATTTTTGACTTTCAGGCTCCATAGCTCACCATCCATGTGGGACTCCCATCATTTTATAGACACTCATATTGGCTCTCATACATAACTTTTACCTTCAACTATTTAGCATCTACTTAGTTCAGCAGATTCTTCTCATGTAACTGCATTGTTACTGTTTTGCTCCTGGTGGTCGGACAATCTTTGTCGTCTTGTTACTACAAATTACGATCTGTTCTCCCTTTCCCTAATAGCTCAGTGTGTTGTTAGGCTGATTCTCAAGCAAAAGGTCACTGGTTCGAGCAGCCATGAAGAACATTTCCCAAGAAAAGAGAAACCGCATCACCCAGCTCATTGATAGCGTCTCAAGAAAATTGCCGAACTGCATCATGTGAGGCCCTGAAAGCTAGAGGAATATGAAATGAAATCCATCCACCCATTCCAAAGCCAAGAGGTGACGTCCAGGCAAAACAAGTCGCTCATCACAAGGTCGATCAGTTCTGACGCTAAGACACGGCAGAGGAGGCGGCTCGTAGGCTTCATAAGAGTGCGATGAGACGTCCATGCAAGCATCGGGCAACACGCATTACACAGGTCTGGAATGATGACTCGAAAAAAGGTGAAGAAGCCGCGACTTCCATCTCGTCATAAGACGCTCCAGCAAAGAGTTTGTAAAAAAGTATGAAAAATTAACGTTTGGAAACAGATGATTTGGAGCAATGAGATGAAAGTCAATAGACCGGGCTCTGATGGGAGAACATGGGTTTGGAAGAATCAAGGGAAAAGGGGGTAATGGATCGAGAAGCTGGAAGAACTGTCATGTTCGGGGGAAGAAGCCTGAGGATATGGGGAGGGGTCACAGCCAAAGATGGTGGATAGTTGACCAGGATCAATGGTGACCTCAATGCTGAGCTCTATGAGAGTCCTACAAGATGAGTTACTTCATACACTCCAGTACTATGGGTGGCTCAGGAAGGGAAGATCTCTCCTTAGGGAGAGCACCGAACGAACGGCTTGTAGAGTCTTTGTTTTGCCTTTTCGCCCTCTACTTAGCCTCTGCATATCACAAGGCATTATGGGAAAGGGGCTGAGAAGCCCACAGCGCCCTCTGTTGGTTGTAACAAATCCTCAATTTGCTTTTGACCCACCGAGTCTTGAGAAAGCAAAAAGGATTTTTTAGCCAAGCCAGTATCTCTCATCTGCAGACAACGCTGTTTCGGGATTTTTTGTCCCTCTTCAGTGCAGAGCAGTGCAAATTGAGGATTTGTTACAACCAACAGAGGGCGCTGTGGGCTTCTCAGCCCCTTTCCCATAATGCCTTGTGATATGCAGATGCTAAGTAGAGGGCGAAAAGGCAAAACAAAAACTCTACAAGCCGTTCGTTCGGTGCTCTCCCTAAGGAGAGATCTTCCCTTCCTGAGCTACCGATGCCCTCCCACACAGCCAGCCAGTATCTTCTCTGCTCTGCACTGAAGAGGGACAAAAATCCCGAAACAGCGTTGTCTGTAGATGAGAGATACTAGCTTGGCTAAAAAATCCTTTTTGCTTTCTCAAGACTCGGTGGGTCAAAAGCAAATTGAGGATTTGTTACAACCACAGAGGGCGCTGTGGGCTTCTCAGCCCCTTTCCCATAATGCCTTGTGATAGTACTATGGGTATTAAGAGGACGAGTGTCCAGCAGGACAACAACCTGAAGCGGACGTCAAGGTTGGAGAAGAAATGGTTCAACGACAATGAGGTAGAGTTGCTGTAGTGGCTTCCATAGTCCCCAGACCTCAACCCAACCAAACACGTGTGGGTAGAGTGGAAGAAAATGCTGTATTCACACCCAAGTCCAGTCTGCACCAACATTTGGAACGTGTAGAAGAGACCTGGGATCAGATTTTGGTCAAGACCTGCTTGAATCTGATCCAGAGTCCAGAAGGATTCAGGTAGAGCTGAAAGCCAAATTTAGATATTTTTTTAGGAGCAAAACAGTAACAATGCAGTTATATGACAAGAATCTGCAGAACTAAGCAGATGCTAAATACTAAATAATGTATGTATAACATAGATAAGATGATTGTCTATAAAATGATGGTTGCCTCGTGTTCAAAACTGTAGCAAATGGTGAGATATGGGGCCTGAAAGTCACAGGTTCAAAACATTGTTACCCTTTTGCTTGTCAGTGTCTGTTCTACCTAAATAGCTTGATTATTGTATCATAATGTGATAAAAAGCCTGATGTTACTATTTTACTACAGTAAAGTTATCACTTAAACATGCGCCGTGTATGAGGGAGTCAGGAGTCGGAGGTTTGGGAAAATTGAGGAGTCGGAGTCGGAGCTTTGGCTTACCGACTCCACAGCCCTGCCTCCTGGCCTGTGCTGCAGACGGTGCGGCTTAGGCCGCGGCTCCGCCTGGCCTGTGCTGCAGACGGTGCGGCTTAGGCCGCGGCGCCGCCTGGCCTGTGCTGCAGACGGTGCGGCTTCGGCCGCGGCTCCTCCTGGCCTGTGCTGCAGACGGTGCGGCTTAGGCCGCGGCTCCTCCTGGCCTGTGCTGCAGACGGTGCGGCTTAGGCCGCGGCTCCTCCTGTCCTGTGCTGCAGACGGTGCGGCTTAGGCCGCGCTCCTCCTGGCCTGTGCTGCAGACGGTGCGGCTTAGGCCGCGGCTCCTCCTGGCCTGTGCTGCAGACGGTGCGGCTTAGGCCGCGGCTCCTCCTGGCCTGTGCTGCAGACGGTGCGGCTTAGGCCGCGGCTCCTCCTGGCCTGTGCTGCAGACGGTGCGGCTTAGGCGCGGCTCCTCCTGGCCTGTGCTGCAGACGGTGCGGCTTAGGCCGCGGCTCCTCCTGGCCTGTGCTGCAGACGGTCCGGCTTAGGCCGCGGCTCCTCCTGGCCTGTGCTGCAGACGGTCCGGCTTAGGCCGCGGCTCCTCCCGGCCTGTGCTGCAGACGGTCCGGCTTAGGCCGCGGCTCCTCCCGGCCTGTGCTGCAGACGGGCCGGCTTAGGCCGCGGCTCCTCCGGGCCTGTGCGGCAGCCGGGCCGGCTTAGGCCGCGGCTCCTCCCGGCCTGTGCGGCAGACGGGCCGGCTTAGGCCGCGGCTCCTCCTGGCCTGTGCTGCAGAGGGCCCGGCTTAGGCCGCGGCTCCTCCTGGCCTGTGCGGCAGACGGGCCGGCTTAGGCCGCGGCTCCTCCTGGCCTGTGCTGCAGACGGGCCGGCTTAGGCCGCGGCTCCTCCTGGCCTGTGGGGCAGACGGTGCGGCTTAGGCCGCGGCTCCTCCTGGCCTGTGGGGCAGACGGGCCGGCTTAGGCCGCGGCTCCTCCTGGCCTGTGGGGCAGACGGGCCGGCTTAGGCCGCGGCTCCTCCTGGCCTGTGGGGCAGACGGGCCGGCTTAGGCCGCGGCTCCTCCTGGCCTGTGCTGCAGACGGTCCGGCTTAGGCCGCGGCTCCTCCTGGCCTGTGCTGCAGACGGTCCGGCTTAGGCCGCGGCCCCTCCCGGCCGGTGCTTCAGCCGGTGGGGGTTATGCCGCGGCTCCTCCCGGCCTGTGCGGCAGCCGGGCCGGCTTAGGCCGCGGCTCCTCCTGGCCTGTGCTGCAGACGGGCCGGCTTAGGCCGCGGCTCCTCCTGGCCTGTGCGGCAGACGGGCCGGCTTAGGCCGCGGCTCCTCCTGGCCTGTGCTGCAGACGGGCCGGCTTAGGCCGCGGCTCCTCCTGGCCTGTGCTGCAGACGGTGCGGCTTAGGCCGCGGCGCCTCCTGGCCTGTGCTGCAGACGGGCCGGCTTAGGCCGCGGCTCCTCCTGGCCTGTGCTGCAGACGGGCCGGCTTAGGCCGCGGCTCCTCCTGGCCTGTGCTGCAGACGGGCCGGCTTAGGCCGCGGCTCCTCCTGGCCTGTGCTGCAGACGGGCCGGCTTAGGCCGCGGCTCCTCCTGGCCTGTGCTGCAGACGGTCCGGCTTAGGCCGCGGCTCCTCCTGGCCTGTGCTGCAGACGGTCCGGCTTAGGCCGCGGCTCCTCCTGGCCTGTGCTGCAGACGGTCCGGCTTAGGCCGCGGCTCCTCCTGGCCTGTGCTGCAGACGGACCGGCTAGGCCGCGGCTCCTCCTGGCCTGTGCTGCAGACGGGCCGGCTTAGGCTGCGGCTCCTCCTGGCCTGTGCTGCAGACGGGCCGGCTTAGGCCGCGGCTCCTCCTGGCCTGTGCTGCAGACGGGCTGGCTTAGGCCGCGGCTCCTCCTGGCCTGTGCGGCTTAGGCCGCGGCTCCTCCTGGCCTGTGGTGCAGACGGGCCGGCTTAGGCTGCGGCTCCAGACAGCAATAACGAGAGGATTTTCTGAACAACCAAAACAGTGATTAGCTGCTTTTCAGGCCGCGCTGTGGATTACGCTGCTGTTTGTTTGCACTCGGCCGCGCGCTGGAGTCTGATCCACGTTGTACAGGTGATATTTTTAGACGATTGGACATTTGCAGTAGCTGCAGACGTCGCTCCCCGGGCTCAGACGTTTGCAGATGGTGCAGAAGGTTAGAAATAACACCTGCATATATCCATAGCAGACAACTGAGGTTCCCTTTACATCTTGGACTGTCAGGTTAGAGATGCCTTCGAATGTGGAAGCCTCATGTTACAGAGCAGGAGGAGCTGAGCAGATTGATGTAGTTTTTTGGGGGGAAAAAGTCCCTGTTCATTCTATGCTTGAGTCCAGTGGGCGGTCTTATTCAATGATTGACAGCCTTGTATTCGCATGCATATAGAGGTAGCTGTTAGTCACTGATTAGCACTGCCCAGTTCTCAAGAGTCCAGTGGGTAGTCCCGAGGAAAGCTGTCAATCATTGAATAGGAGTCTAGTGGGCGGTCTCATTCGGTGATTGACAGCTTTCCTTTTATTAGCATCTATACAGCAATCGCTGTTAGTCACGGGTTTAGGTCTGCCCAATGCTTAAAGGGGTTGTCTCTCTATGGTGATTCATCTCACCTGCTTCCTTGGTGTCACTTTGAATTCGGGGGCGTTTTTACTGGCTTCCACTAGGCTGCAGTAGAAACCAGGTCTGTAGCTATAGCGACCAGTGCTGACAGCCTATCGGGAGAGATCAAACAGGTCTGTAGCTATAGAGACCTGAGGAGCTGATGCAGCTCATACAAGAGGGGATATCTAGGAATAGGTAAGACACTGTTATTGGACACATATTGCAAAGTGTTTTTTATGTTAAAGATCTTGCAAACAAGTCAATCATTGTAGTGAGACAACCCGACCTGGTTTATTTTGGTCTAAATGCTCCAGCAGCGGCGAAGTGAAGCAGGATCGGAACATGCGAGGAAGCAGATAGAAGAACTCGGTGCTCCGCTCCGTGCAGCAGGAGTATGAATCCGAAAAAATCGCCTTTATAAAGGCGGAAAACAGTGTCAGAAAAGAGCTGAACGTAAAAAATAAACATAATAAAAAAAAAAAAAAAATCACTCTCCAAAAATCTAGAACGGCGCAATATCAAGAATTAGGATCTTGGAAATTGCCGAGAAATACAGTAATTCAAATTCTGAAAGCTATTCTCATTGGTCGGCATAAACCGGCCAATCAGAATAGGAGCAACAGTGAACCATTAAAACCTATGGAGAACGATTGACCAATCGGATTCAACAGCGGGACAGTTCAAAATACAGTAAAAATGCAGAAAAGAGCGGATTGGTTGAGCTAGCGGGGGCTTGGCTATCTCGGCCAATCAGAATAGGAGCGACAAAGACCCATTATGGCCTATGGAGAATTTTGAACCAATCAAAATCCAAGGCGGGACAGTTCAAAATGCAGAAAAGAGCTGATTGGTTAATGCGGCGGTTTTATTGGGACACTGTCGCTCCTATTCTGATTGGCTGGTTTATGCCGACCAATCAGAAGAGCTTAAACAATTTAAATTACTGTATTTCCCGGCGATTTTCTCTATTGCAATTCCCTATGTAGCGCCGGTCTCGGAGACAAACGCGTTGTTAGGGATTTAACTGCTTTATTTGTAAAGAAGGGTTCTGCTCTTTATCTGATAATGTTTTACACTTAATAAAAATAATTTTTTTATTAATGCTTCATGCTGCACGGCGCTGAGCGCCGAGATTTCAGAGCGCCCATCTCTCCATAGACTATAATGGGAGAAGTAGCTCGCGCTCTGATTGGCTGGGATAGGCAAGCCCCCGCTAGTTCAGCCAATCGGATCTTTTCTGCATTTTTACTGTGTTTTGAACTATCCCGCCTTTGATTTTGATTGGTCAAAACTTCTCCATAGGATATAATGGGACTGTGTCGCTCCTATTCTGATTGGTTGGCATAAACCAGCCAATCAGGATAGCTTTCAGAATTTGAATTACTGTATTTCCCGGCAATTTCCAATATCCTAATTCTTGAATTAGGATATTTGGAAAGTGATTTTTTTTTTTTATGTATTTTTATTTTTGATGTTTGAGCTCTTTTACTGAGAATGTTGAACGCCGTTATAAAGGCGATTTTTGTTTAATACTCCGCACCGACATGTGGAATGATTTTTCGCAGTTTTCCAGCCTGTCTCGCATCGGAACAGATTTTCGGCGCTGTCCCCGCACTGTGCCCCACACACACTGGCGAGGCGCAGGGAACTTGTCTCCGCATGTACGAGTGCACCTCCTCGGATGGCGAATCTTCGGCGCAGCGCCGCACTGCGCCTAACACACTGGCGAGGCGCGGCGCACGTGTCCCCACATGGATGACCGCACTACCTCCGGCGGCGAATCTCAGGCGCAGCGCCGCACTGCGCCTAAGTCCCACAGTGCGCTTAACACACTGGCGAGGCGCGGCGGACTTTACATAGGATGTATGAGCGCGCCCTGGCCCCGACATAAATCAGGCGCAGATTTCGCCGCAAAAGCGCGCCCCGACCCAGCGAGCTTCATACATGTCGCCCTCTGTCTCTTCCTGGTCAGGCTGTGGGTGGTTCTATAGCATCGATTAGCTCATCAGCTCTAATTGCACTAACATGAGAGCAGGAGATCTTATTTATAGTGTAGAGCGCTACAGCGCTCAAATAAAAACTAGTCAGTCTCCTTTGTTAGAGATCACACACTCTGTTCTCAAGCGTCCTGTGCGCCGACTTGATGCAACATCACTCCCTGCTCTCAGATAAGACATAGAGCAGATAGAGGTGGTGAGAGCAGGGCAGTAACCAGAGAAACCCTGTGGGCACTCGGAGCAGATAAAATCTCTCATCTCCTCAAAGCAATACATTTGGAAAGTCTTGATTTAACGCTCTTTACATGTTGAAGCTAGACTTTGTAGTGAGACAACCCCTTTTAAGCAGTATGGAGAGAATTTATCAAGCGTTTTTTTACTCCTTTTGTGGTGGGAGAAAGTTGCAGGCTTTGTGCAAAAACTTTCAGCTTTTGCTCTTTGGATAAGTGGGTGGCACTTGGCTGGTGATTGGGGTCTTCCGTGCCCTGACAGGTTCACTATAATTTAAGCTGATAAGTGGGACCCCCTGTGAGATGTTGTGAATCCATGCGCTCATTTATACCGCCACACCACCACCACCACCTCCTCTTCATAGGTCTCTATGTAGCTGTAGCTTGGCCTGACAAGTCCCCGTCTCGCATGCCGTTCACTGACATCACTGACACATCAATGATGAGTAATCCTTCACAGCCAGCAGAGCTGAATTCCTGGAGCCTGATGTGAGTGCTGCGGCTGCCGTCAGACATGTACCTCACTGGACTGGAAGGAGAGGAATGCAGGAAGGTTTTCATGAGCACATCTGTGCGGCCATGCCTCTGCCAGCAGCCCTCATACATCACTAGTGCAGGGTATGCGCAGAATAGAAAAGATCTGGTTTTCAATATTCTGGGCCGTGTTGGGTCCTGTCCACATATCCCAAGTGTGGAATCATGCACGCTGCCATGCAGGGCTGTAGAGTCGGCAAGCCAAAGCCCCGACTCCACAATTTTCCCAAACCTCCGACTCCCTCATACACGGCGCATGTTTAAGTGATAACTTTACTGTAGTAAAATGGTAAAATCCGGCTGTTTATCACCTTATGATACAATAATCAAGCTATTTAGGTAGAACAGACACCGACAAGCAAAAGGGTAACAATGTTTTGATCTTTTGAACACTTGTGGGTAGAGTTGAAGAAAAAGCTGTATTTGTATCCAAGTCCAGTCTGCACCAACATTGGGAATGCATAGAAGAGACCTGGCATCAGATATTGGTCAAGACATGCTTGAATCTGATCCAGAGCCCAGAAGGATTCAGGCCGTATTGAAAACCAAAGGTGGATTTACCAAATACTAACAAAATAATACAAATTAACATTTAGATTTTTAGGAGCAGAACAGTAACAATGCAGTTACAGGAAAGAATCTGTAGAACTAAGCAGATGCTAAATACTTGCAAGTCAAATTTATGTATAAGATATGTAAGATGACGGTACATAAAATGACAGTAGCCTCATGTACAAAGCTGTAGTGGATGGCGAGATATGGAGCCTGAAAGTCACAAGTTCAAAACATTGTTACCATTTTGCTTGTCAGTGTAAAATATGTTTATTGGATATGACTTTAGAACACAAATAAATTGTAAATATGCAAAACACTGCAGGAACATTTGTGGAGTCTCTGAATTAGTTTTGAGAAATAGTATTGCCTCCATCAGATCCTGCATACATGACCTCACATCTGATCTCATTATTTCCAGGCTAGAGAACGGCCTCTCTACACTAACTTGGGTTGGGGGCAAAGCGGTGACCACAGGGACAACATCTCTAACAATGTCAGGGTATAAAGGAATTGCCTCAGCCAGTCAGTTTTGATGAATTGTTGAACACTTCTACTTCTTTGAAAGCAGGTGAAAATTTTTGCCATGGGAGCGGAATCTTTTCCCCTGGGGCAGCGCTTTGCCTGCTCTATGTCATCAATTACACTCCTCATGTGATGAGGCTGAAGATATGGGAGCAGTAGCACTGGCCGCACCCAATTCCTCTTGCTCTTTGCATCAAACTAACTGGACCAACTTATTATATATTTTGGGAGTCGGTCCAATTTGACGACTCCACAGCCCTGATCTTCCAGCAGATTAAATTCGGGTTCTCATATATTCATTGTACGGGATCGACGGCAAAACTGCTTCGGACGTTCGGCCTCATTTACTCGTCTAAATTAAACGCAAGCGCAGAATTCCTGACAAGAAACCAGTGCAGGTTGGGCCCGGCCGTCTTCCGTGTCACAAGCGTCGTCCTCCTGGTTTAGCCTGTGAGATCTTGCTTCATTCTTTGCCTCCAGTTTGCACATTTTGGCTCTTTTTAGGTAGAATAGTAAGTTCATGTGATGGAGCGCTCCTTCCAGTACAGGAATGGGCTGAGGTGGTCTGCAGGCTGCTCCAAGGAACGATTCGGGCTTCACCGTGTCGGATGCATACAAATGAGGCCCCCTCTGACTTCCTGAAACTTTCACAACCGGCTGCTGATCACCTCCCACCTCTTCTGACTCAAGTGCAGGCTTTCAGTAAATCCTTCTAGGGTTTTACTGGGGAAATCTAAGCAGATGGCCCCTGCAGGGGTCTCCGGGGAATCCTGTGCTCTGTGTCGGGGAGGGCCCTATAGTAGTAGTGCATTCCTGTGATCCAGCTGTATAGATGTATATCGAGGGTCATTCTCTATGAAATGGCTCATATGGTTTCTGTGCAGCTCTTGATTATTTTTTTTTTTTATTTAAAGGGGTTGTCTCACTACATTGATTCATCTCACCTCAGTCCTGTTTTCTTTTTCTTGGTTTCATTTTGAATTCGGCTGGCGTTTACTGGCTTTCACTATGCTGCAGTAGAAGCCAGATCTGTAGCTATAGCAACCAGTGCTGGCGGGCCTATCGGGAGGATGGAGCAGGTCTGTAGCTATAGCGACCAGTGTGGCAGCCTATAGGAGAGAGAAAATTTAGGTCTGTAGCTATAGAAACCCAGTGCTGGCAGCCTATCAGGGGGAGATCAAAAAGGTCTGTAGCTATAGCAACCAGTGCTGGAAGCCTTTTCAGGAGAGATCAAACGGGTCTGTAGATAGCAACAGTGCTGGCAGCCTATCAGGAGAGATCAAACAGGTCTGCAGCTACAGAACCAGTGCTGGCACCCCTATCAGGAGAGATCAAACAGTCTGCAGCTACGCAACCAGTGCTGGCAGCCTATCAGGAGAGATCAAACGGGTCTGCAGCTACAGCAACCAGTGCTGGCAGCCTATCAGGAGTGATCAAACAGGTCTGCAGCTACAGCAACCAGTGCTGGCAGCCTATCAGGAGAGATCAAACAGCTCTGCAGATACAGCAACCAGTGCTGCCAGCCTATCAGGAGAGATCAATCAGGTCTGCAGCTAAAGCAACCAGTGCTAGCAGCCTATCAGGAGAGATCAAACAGGACAGTAGTTATAGCACCCAGTGATAGCAGCCTATCAGGATAGATCAAACAGGTCTGTAGTTACAGCGACCTGAGGAACTGTGAGCCCATACAAGGGGGATATCTAGGAGTAGGTAGGACATTGTTAATGGACATATATGCAAAAGTAAAATTGTTTTTGCAAGATCTTTAACATAAAAAGCAGCAATCCTTGTAGTGAGACAACCCCTTTAAGAGTCCAGGAAATGGGGGCGGGGAGAGAAAAAAAAAAAGGGGGGGGGGAGAAATCCTCTCTCTCAACAAGTGCAAACTCCCGTTCCCCTCTCTCCCCGCTCCCAGCAAAGCCCATATATATTCCATAGAAGGGAGATATAGCCGAATGCAAAAGGGCACAATAGGCCTAAGTGGTCAATGCCCGGAATTCCGGTGGCATCTGTTGATTTTAAGAAATACATTATGGGCAACGTGCATGAAATTTGACGTGTGAACGGCAAATGTCATGCGCCTAATAACAGCATAGAATGCACTTGATTTATGAACCTGCTCTACTGCGGGTCTTAAAACAGGCGCATTCCCGCGCTTGGACGACACTTCTGGCTCAGGTAAACCACTTTGAAAGTGCTCTACCTGTTCCAGCAGTAATGAGCCTAGAATTACCGTACTGAAGCTATAAATCTATAGCTTCATGCGGTACTAGTGCGCCCCTCCTCCCGTACGCTCCCCGATCCGAGGCGCAATACAAAGTGCCGCGGGTGCTATGTCATGCGCCCAGGAGTGGCGTGCGGGAGATTTAAAAATGTAGCAAACTGGGCTGCACCTGATATTGGGCTGAAAAGACGCCAGACTTCTGGTGGAGCCCCGTTCATACATGTCGCCCTATATGTCTCCTGCACAGTTTTAGCATGTATGTTCTGGCCAGGCGCCTCTATAGCACCTCTGTTCTGCAGCCCTGTTCATATATGGCCCCGGTCTCTGCCCCCTTTGGGACTCTCGGTCTAATTCTACCATGTCCTATACACAATAGGAACTATTCTATAGGGAGCCACCTAATCTCTCCAGCACGGGAAGCCCTTGGTTAGATGTTAATCCAGGACCCCGGTGGTGCGGTACCGACCACCGCGCAGCCCCGTTGAGTTCGATTTGTAGCTAGACTGAAATTTATCATTTGCCAAGAGGGATTGGACGGTGTAAATGTTGAGCGTGCATTTATGGTGCTAGTAAATCTCTACCTTTTTTGCCTTCCAGAACACCATAGGTCTGAAGCCAGCTATCCGATTTCAAGGTAACCAAGGGGTAAGATTGATTCTTTTTTTGTTTTTTTTAATGCCAGTACAGGACACGTAGTACCGCACTGTTCAGTAGAGACACTGCTAGACCGCCAATCACTGCATGCACCTCACTAATACATGTAAGAGCAGTACAGGACATGTAGTACTGCACTGTACTGTAGAGGGGCGCTATAGACCCCAATCACTGCATTCACCTCACTAATACATGTAAGAGCAGTACAGGACATGTAGTACCGCACTGTACTGTAGAGGGGCGCTATAGACCGCCAATCACTGCATGCACCTCACTAATACATGGTAAGAGCAGAAACAGGACATGTAGTACCGCACTGTACTGTGAGGGGCGCTATAGACCACCAATTAAACTGCATGCCCCTCACTAATACATGTAAGACCCAGTACAGGACATGTAGTACCGCACTGTACTGTAGAGGCGCTATAGACCACCAATCACTGTATGCACCTCACTAATACATGTAAGAGCAGTACAGGACATGTAGTACCGCACTGTACTGTAGAGGCGCTATAGACAGACATTCCCTGCATGCACTTCGCTAATACAGGGGTTTTAGCAGTAGGATATTCATAATTGGTTGGATCTTCCATCAATCACATGAGCCGCAGATCAGCAGTGTCTGGGACATTGTATAAACCACACTCCCCACACAATGTCCAAAGAAAGACCGTTGTATGGTGAGAATATTGTATATTGAGGTCATTGTATATGTTTCATTTTTTTTGTCGACAAAATTCTGTATAAATATAAAAAAAATCCAAATCATTAGAGCGGTATCTTTATGATGTGATTCTGGTGCTCTTACTCTAGTGATCGCAGCCAACTTTAAGTCCTAAGTAGCAGTAATTACTTTCAAAGGAATTTAATTTGCATGAACAGAAGAATGAAACCTGCAAATGTTGCTCCTGGTTTTAATCATCCCACCGGCCGCATTTCACCTTCTGTTTTCATGTTCTTTGCATCATGTGCAAGTATCGGTCCTCGTCCATTCTTGTTTCATCGCTTCAGTGACCTCACAGCTACTACGGGTGTATTCATATCTATGGGTTTGGCAGCTGCGACCACGTCTTACATTAGTGAATGAGCTGTGAAATTATCGTGCAGCTGATAATCAGACACTGTGGGGTATACTGAATGCATACTATGTATATAAAAACTGTGTGTGTGTATGTATGTGTGTATATGTATGTGTGTATATGTGTGTGTATGTATATATGTATGTATATATATATATATATATATATATATATAATATAGTGTGTGTGTATATATATATATATATACACACACACACAGTTTTTATATACATAGTATGCATTCAGTATACCCCACAGTGTCTGATTATCAGCTGCACGATAATTTCACAGCTCATTCACTAATGTAAGATGTGGGCGCAGCTGCCAAACCCCTAGATACGAATACACCCGGAGTAGCTGTGAGGTCCCTGACACTATATAGATCAATTTATTTTTTTTATTTTTTTAATATACACCTTTTGTTGTGTGGGAAAAATTTTTTTTTTTACGTGGCATGTCAAAGACACATGTCCAAGACGCTTAAAAACTTACCTACCACCTTCCACTATGCTAAAATGTAAAAATTTAACCCATAATTGCCTCTCCCCCCTCACCACCGTTCCAGCACTCCAGAGCGTCTCCCCATCCACCACTGCCACTCCTTCCGGTCCCTCGCTGATTGTCATCTTCGTGGATGACACGATGCTGCAACCAGTCGCTGACCTCTGTGGTCGCATACTGTCCATGCAGATGAGATCTTGTGATCCATGAACGTGATGTCATCAGTGATAGACCCCTGAGGAGAACACTGGAGCTCTGACAGCGCTTTTGATTTTAGCGCAGTGGGAAGAGGTAGGGAGGTTTTTAAAAATCTTGGAATACCTCTGTTTGTTCTTCTTAAAAGGTCCTCTGACCTTGGTTTCACTTTGAATTCAGGGGCATGTTTACTGGCTTCTACTATCCTGCAGGTCTGTAGCTATAGCAACCAGTGCCGGGAGCCTATCAAACAGGTCTGTAACTATAGCGACCTGAGGAGCTGATGCAGCTCATACAGGAGTGGATATCTAGGAATAGGATGGACACTGTTAATGGACACATATTGCAAAGTGACTTGTTTTTGCAAGATCTTTAACATAAAAAGCAGCAAACCTTTGTAGCGAGACAACCCCTTTAACGCCTATGAAAAATATGCAAAAATTAACAAATGTCTACAGGATCGCTTTGTGCTCTGGAACCATGAGGACACATAAGCCTGCATTAGCGGTGCGTACAGAAAACGGTGGAATATTTCTAATCAAATAACTTTTTGCCATGTTCCTGCTTGCAGCAAAACCAATCGTTGCAAGAACCTTAAGTACTAAAGGAATTGATGCGAGGCAAATGTCTGGTGTGTAGAATTTGGTGACCGAATCATTGTGTGGCAGGCGGATGAACAATTAGTTCCTGAAAGGAAAAATAGCATTTAGACCCGGCTCCATGTGTTAACTTTTTATGTATATCTTTCCTCCTTTATTCGAACTTCTTAATGAACACGTGAAGAATTGTGCGCGTTAACGTCCCGTCTGTTTCCTTCACAGCAAATCACCATCCCTCGAGCCGACTGCCCCACGGCGGTGCGAACGTTCACGTTCTATCTAGCACACGTTGGCAGGGACAGCCCTCAGGGGAGCTTTGATTGCATCCAGCTGTATGTTCAGAGGTGAGCTCTTCCCGCTCTGCAGCCATTCTGGTGACACATTTGTATTTTGTGACACAAGCCAGGAAAAACAGACTTGGTCATCGCCCGTCTCCTCCCCGGGGCGGCTCGGGTAGTGCGCGCCTCTGCAGAGAAATGAAACACTGGGAAGCAAAAATAGAAAGAAAAATACTCGGGATAATCGATTTCTAATACCACGGATTGTTCCATGTTGTCTTCTAAAGGCTTTAGTATTTGGCTTTGTGAATTTTCAGGTAGTAAACGAGACGATTTCGCCTAGGATAGCGCCTTAGGGCAGGGGTGTCAAACTGCGGCCCTTCAGCTGTTGGGGAAACTACAACTCCCATCATGCATTTGTATACTCTATAACCGTGGGCATCATGGGAGTTGTAGTTTCCCAAGAGCTGGAGGGCCGCAGTTTGACACCTGTGCCTTAGGGGGTAAGGCATGACCCTGGGATTCTTTTTGGTGTGTTTTATGAAATGTCGTGTCTTGGCTCTTCAGGTCTTCTTGCAACAGTTTATTCACAGTGTTCCTTTAGGGTATGTTCACACGGCATATTGGGGGTGCGTACTGTACGCTCCGCAATATGCCGGGTGGTTTCCAAAGCACGGGGGTGGTGGTGGTGGTGGGCTGCCATCCCCATTCACATACATGGTCAGCGACGCGTAAGCGCCGCAAGCAATTGACATGTCACTTCTCTCGTATTGTACGTCCGGGGAGACGAGGTGTAATTCATAGTTTTCTATGAGAGCTATGAATTACCGTAATTGCGGCGCGCATTTCGCCGCGTAAATACACGGCGAAATCCGTGCCGCAATTACGCCGTGTGAACATACCCTTAGGGTGAATGCAAGTGACGGATTTACTGTGGTGGTGGTGTTTTTATTTTTATTTTTTTTTTTTTTTTTATATCAACTTCAGTGGAAGAAGGCAAAATCTGCAGGAAAGGTTTGTAAGAAGATTTAAGTGCGGATTTTACCGTCTTCCATTTGAAGTCGTTGTAAAAAGAAAAAAGATCTCCAGCCCATCCCGTGTGTATTCACTTTTAGGCTGGGATCACGCGACAGTATGTTGGTCAGTGTTTGACATCAGTGCTTGTAAGGCTGAGTTCACACAGCTGGTCAGTGCATATACTTTAAAGGGAATATGTCGCCAATTTTTTTATTTTTTTTTACTTATTAAATCAAGCACCTGATCCATATTCTTTTCCTCTCGTTCGTTTTTATTTCCTGATTGTAGATTTCTCTATTTGGCCGTCTATATATGATTGTGGGGAAGACATTCTTGCTTGCACTGCTTTAACGCATCAGAGAGATTTTTTACAGCAGCTTCATGCACATAGGATTTTTAAAACAGATTCTGTCCCATAGACTTGTTTTAGGAGAGTTTTCACTGTGAAGGGAGGGGAGAGGGGAGCTGTACATCTCCTCTTGTGACTGGTGGATTCTGTGTTATCTGTACACAATGGTGTCTCCTTTCAGTGTGACCCTGCTGTTACTGATAATGAGCACACTGCTGAAAAGCTCTCTACACAGAACAGGAAGTGTCAGACGATTATTAGGCCTAGTGACAACTGCAGGACTTAAGAATTATTAAAAAAAATACTGAAAGTGATCTGGAAAATTAAAAAAAAAAACAACCAAAAATTCCTACAAAATGTGTTTAACATAAAAATGTGAGTTAAACAATAAGTCATTTTTTGATGACACATTTCCTTTAAACAGCGCTACGCAGGGACGTAACTAGAATTCATGGGGCCCCATAGCAAAATGAGATAGGGCCCCTCCACCGAATGACAATAAACTAAAAGAGCAGCTTAAGTAACACTAATTAAAGGTATAAATAATAGTCATATATCAGAGAACCCACATAGTAGTGATAGAGGTCAGAAAGCCACCAACTACTTGTTAGCTGCAAAAATGAGCAATGTTCTTGAACCTGAGTGGGCCCCCCTCAACCTCTGGGCCCCATAGCGATCGCTATGTCTATAGTTGCGTCCATGGCACTACGGCCCGACTTCCTATTCACTTTCATTGTCGCTTCTTTTTATGGGCGCGTACTGTGCACCAGGGAGTGCGTCCAGTTATGATGGCACTCGAGTCCTATGACTTACTGTATTTGCAGGGCGTACTTCGGGTGCATCGCAGTGCAATTACGTGCCCAAGTACGCCCCGCAAATACATTGTGAGAACATACCCTTAGGTACACTCACAATTTTGGCTTGAAAATACTGCCGTGTGAACCCCCCGCCTTAAAGAGAAGAAATTAAAAATCTAAGCTGTGCAATCAAACCTATAAAAAGAGAAAAACCTTAGTTTGCTTACACTAGTCGATGCGGACGCTGTTGTGGGTGTTCCCCGGTCTCTAACTACTTGTTCTGCCATTGGGGGACCGATGCAGCTAATCGGGGGCTTCAGCGGACACGCGCTATTCCCTGACCTCACCACCCACAGTGTTCACTTTCTGATGATGCCAAGGGAATGGCACTGATTTGGCTGCAGCGGTCAAGCTCCAACTGGCGAACGGGAAGTCCGCAGAGATCGAGGGGATGATGCCGGCAGCTGCTGTGTTTTTTTTTTTTTTTTTTTTTTTTTTGTTTTTTTTTTTTACTGCTTAGATCTTCTTTTTATTATTCTTAAGGTGAAAAAAATTCCTGAATGTTACTTTCAAAGACTTTCCGATATGTGGTAGCAAAATAGGATTTCCCTTAGCGTCATGCTGAGGTCACATGGCATATTTTCCCTCCGAGGGACTTTAAGGTACACCCGTCCTCCCCACTCTGCGGGTCATATCTTCCTGGTCTTTCGTTCACTGCCGCCAGTGGTGGTCAGGACGTCACCGCGGCAACATTCACATGCTGTTGCCTGAACTCGCCGTTCGGAGTGCCCGCTTCTGAACTTGTGACGCCAGGCAGCACATGACCGGTGCAGTGGTAACGCCTCGTTCAATTGGAGCCAGGTAGAAGACAGAAGTCACGCAGAGAGGGAGGCCAGTGGCAGTACTTTAAGGCCATGTTCACACGACTTATTTCGGGACGTATTTGCGGAATTAATGACGCCCGCAAATACGTCCCGAAATAAGTTTCAAATACGTGTCACAAAGTGTGGCATGTATTTCGCGTCGTAAATACATTCCCAGTTCATTACTATGGCGAAAATACGGCACGGAAATACACCTCGTGTGAACGATGAGGCTTATTTTACATTGCAATAAATTTTAAACTAATTGTACATTATTTTAAACTTATTTTGGTACTTATTTGCGGGCTTAATTACGTCCGCAAATCCGCCCCCCCCCCCCCCCCCCCTGAAATAAGCCGTGTGAACATAGCCTAACGGAGGATAGTATAAGCTTTTATTTATTTATTTGATCAGGTCATAGGTATGCTACCCAAAAAAAGTCCAAAAATGATGCGGACAGCCCCTAAAATGTTTCTATCTACAGACCTACAATGTAGGTACTTAGTCATGGCTTATAGATTTCTGCAGTGGAGACAGTAGTGGACTGGCTGCTTCAACAGTTTTTGGAAACTTAGGGCCACATGTATGAAAACTGTCTAGGTCTAAAACTCACTTTCTTGCCCATAGTAACCAATTAGAGCGCCCCTTTCATTCTTCCAGGGCACTGTATGAAATGCCGAGGGCGCTCTGATTGGTTGCTGTGGGCAACAATGTGAATTTTAGACCTAGCTAGTTTTCATACATGTGGCCCTTAGTTTAAAGGAGTTGACCAGTGAAAGAAATGAGGGGAAGGAAAGGCAGGGGGCTGGTTGCGACCCTTAATGCTTTGCCTAAGGGTATGTTCAGACGGCTTAAAATGCGCATTACGGCACGCGTTTCGCCACGTATTACGCTTAATATGCGCGTACAGTGTGATTGTATTGTGTGCGCGGGGGGAGAATTGATATGTCAATTGTTAGCGGAGAATAGGCACCGCTGACAATGTATGTCAATGTATGTCTATGGGGCTGGTGCCCGACCGCCCCCACCCCTCTGCTTTGGAGTTGCGCGCTGATCAGCGTGTGGTTCTAAAACACTCGGCGTATTGCGGCACGTACTATATGCGCCGCAATAAGCCGTGTGAGCATAGTGTTCATCCATCCTGTAAATTCTTTTGCGCTAATTGTACTTTCCCTTCTCTGTAGCCAAGCAGCAGAATTTCCTGTATAAGGGAATGTTCACACTGCGTTTTGAATATGGTTTTCGGATCCCAAAAAAACATGTTCGCAAGCACTGTGTAAAACGCATCCACACACGCACCTGAAGTGTGTTGCACACTATATTTTTAAATAGAGCGTCTGCTGCGTCAAACGGATGAAGAACTGACATGTCAATTCTTTGAATGGTTCCGAAAGACGCATCAGAGAGATTCATATAAACACGTGTCGGGGATCACTCGTCTGAACACCGATGCGTGCTTTACATTGAAAGCACTGTAAATCCCACTGCACATTGTTAGGTGAGCGTTTGGATCCGTGTTTCTAACCCAAAATGGACCCAAACACACATCTAAGAAACGCCGTGTGAACATCCCCTAAAAGCCACCTTCCTTTGCTGTGATTTGTCTAGCTTTCTCCCTACCATTCTTGGTCTCAGAGCACAACCCCTTCTTCCTGCCTCCTGTTAAGACTTGAATGTCTGAACCATAAGGGGCCGTTCACACGGCTTATTCTGGGACTGATTCCAGCCGTACTGCGCGCCGTATTTGCGCTGGAATCCGTCCCAGTCATTACGGTATAATCCACAGTTCTCATAGAGAACTATGGATTCCGTCTCCTCTCCCCGCTCGGCGAATCCGCCGCGGGGGGAGAAAGTGACATGTCAATTATTTATGGCGTGTACGTGCCGTGAATAATGAATGTCTATGGGGCAGGGGGAGCTGCTGGCCCCCCGTCCCGCCCCCGCTGGACGGCAGCTGGCGTAATTGCGGGGCGAAATCCGTCCCGCAATTACGTCGGCTTTAAGCCGTGTGAACTAGCCCTAAGGGTGTGGCTTTAGTCTGCCCTGTAAAAAGCCGAACCCCTTTTGGTCACCTGATCTCCTGGGCTGGACACAGCCATTTCCTGTGTGTGGAGCTTTGGATCATCAAACAGCTGATGTAGAACTGCTGGAAGCCTGTACAAAATTGTATAGAAGTAAATTGCAAAAGTGCCAAACAATGGGAGAGAGATTTAGAAGTAATTTAGTTTTCTACTATTGGACAACTCCTTTAAGCTCCTGTCTGCTAGCCCCGAAAGTGGTCATTTTTTGGGGACAGGAAATTCAATTCTTCTCAACCTTTTGTAACCTTTCCAACATAGGGTTGAGCAGGGGATAAGCTAGGTCAGGTCCTCTTAGTATTTTTGCAGCTTAGTTTGGTGGGCCTTATGGCGTGCTGTGTGCCCCTTGCGTAGAGTAATGGAAGGTCCCCTAGTGCTCATTTTAAGTGGTGTTGCTAACAACTTGTTTACCTGGATCTGCACTTGGGAGTCTTCTAACCCCCCGTGTCCTATATAAATAACTTTTCTCTGCAGCTTCAAGTGTAAGCAAGCAACAGATGGGAAATGTTTGGCCCACCGTACTGCTGCTATAAATCAGTCATTTGCTTCTGCACTTCTGTTATGTAACGTCAACCAATAACCCTTTTACCCTTTTTTGTGAGCACAGAGTCCATCACTTTATACAGCTATGTAGCTAATGCTTAAACTATAGTCCATCTACCTATCTATCGATACACACGCAGTGTGTTGTGTTGGTGTGGGGTGTGTGTGTGGTGTTGTGTTGTGTGGTGTGTGTGTGTGTGTGTGTGTGTGTTTTTGTGTGTGTGTGTGTGTGTTTGGGGTGTGTGTGTGTGTGTGTGTGTGTGTATATTTTATATTATAAATTTTTTTAGAGAGCGAGAAAGGCAGTCCTTGATTTGCACCGTTCCGACTAGTTACAAACACAGACTTATAGGGCATGCTGGTACTTGTCGTTCCATTCCACGGCTACTAACTGCTGTGGAACATGGAACTACAAGTGCCAGCATGCCCCATAAGTCTGTTTGTAATTAGGGGACAGATGCAAGTCGGAACGGTGCAAATCAAGGACGGGGTTTTCTTTTTTTATTTATAAAATAATTAATATTAATAATTTAATAATTTTTATTATTTGTCTCCATCCAAAAAAGATAGGGTTACCTTTCCCCCATTCTATTGATCGATAAAAAGTTTTGATTTGTTGTGGGATTCCCTAAATGGTGGTTTAATACTTTTCGGGCTGGTTCACACTTGGCTAGGGAATTGCAAAAAAAACGGGCTAGTTCAATGTGTCGGGAAAAAAAAAGGGGTCCCCCATAAATTAGAAAATGGTGCGCACACCTAGGATAATAGGATATAGATGGGTGCAATGTGGAAAAAGACCTGGTGACAAAAATTTGAAAAATACCCCAAAAAAAATTTATGAAGCAAGTTTTTATTTGGTTTGGGGGGGGGGGGATCAAATTGAAAAAAAGAAATACTTTGGTTTTTTCAAAAACAAGTAATGTTTTTGAAAAAAGGGAGGTTTTGGTGTTTTTTTTCCTTTAGAGGATATGGGGGTAACATACTGGATAATGATGCGAAGTGAGGTACGGGAAGGTGTCTAAATGACAGGGGGAAGTAGTCAATATGGATAATGGTAAAAGGGTAGATAGGTCGGGCCAAAGCCTATTGATCTAATATGGTTTTTGATGGCATCAGGAAGGACAGACTCCGGGCGGTAGGGGAGAATGATGCTTCCTTTTTAGACTTTCAGCAAATTTATTATATGTTACCCCATTTTAAAATAGTGTTTTTTGAAAAAAGGGGAAAAGTGTTTTGAAAATCCATTTAAGTTGTTTTTTTTTGATGAAATTTGTAAGGTAAAACTCAAAATTACTTTAGACTTTTTTGGGTTTTTGCATTTCTGTATAAAAGGGGTCACCCCACTGTGCCATTTTGCGATTGTCCCAAACACCGCTTAAACTTTGACCCCTTTAGCAATGGTAATATCAAGCTCGACTGTTTGGGCAGCATCCAGGATAAAATCACTGTATGTGCCACAGACGACTCCTATCAGAAGGCGCGGCAGAGCATGGCCCAAGCTGAGGAGGAGAACAAGAGCAGAAGTGCCATAGTCATCAAAATGGGCAGTCGCTATGGAGGTAGGAACGCATTTGCTTTCTTGTCTTTTTCTTGGGGGTTACCATTGTAGTCCTGTCCCCAAACACGATAGGGCTGGAGCGTCTTCCCCCCAGTTTCTTAAAAGGGGTTTTCACCCAAAATTTTGAGGGCCCATTCTAACATAACAGTGTCATAAAGGGGGGTTAACCCGGGGCCGCACCTATCTTCAGCGGGCCCCCCCCCCCCCCCCCCCCCAAAAACTCTGTTCATTGTGGGGGGGCTGTTGCTCATGGCTCTTATGGTTCGTGGGAGTACTGATTGAGGTGACGTTGTTTGGCTCATCAAACAGAATAGAGAGTTGTGCGCAAGCGTGACTGACTCTCCATTCTGAGCAGATGCTTTCAGGGGCCTGTTCCCATAGGTGTGGTTCCCATAGGCAGGACTTAGGCTATGTTCACACGGCTTAAAAAAAGGGCCGTATTTCGGTCCAATTACGCGCCAAAGGCGCAAATTAGGGTGGAAAACGGCCCATTCATTACGGTAATCCAGTTTCAAAAGAAACTATGGGGTTACGTTTCCTCCCTTGCTCGGCGAAACCGCCCGCGGGGGGTAAGTGACATTTAACTACCAGGGCGTATAAACCCCTGTGGTAAAACAAGTCAGTGGGCCGGGGAAGTGCCGGGCCCCCGTCCCCACCCGGGGATTTCAGGGGTAATTACTCCCGCATTT